>JABUQX010120977.1:25000-32500 GCA_015478945.1 Trachelipus rathkii | reverse complement strand
GTATATATATATATATATGTAATAACCCTTTGACATAAATCATCATATATATATCTTAATATATATATATATATGTAGCCAATAATAATAATATAATATATATATATAATGTATATAATATAATAATAATAATAATATATATGTATATAATATATATAATAATAATAATAATAATAATAATAGCAATAATAATAATAATAATAATATAATAATATATCGTAATATAATATAACTATACATAATAACCAACAACTTAAACAATATAATATAATATAATCTTAATCCTAAGCTAGTCTATTTTCTTAATAATATAATAATAATATATCATATATATATATATATATAATAACATATAATATATATATATATGTGTTCACTCTTGTGCCTCAGGCTCCAACTCCTACTACTCACTTCAAATCTGCTCCCTTTTTTGCTTCTATAGTTGCCTCTCATCTTCAGCTTTTCGATTCTTTCCTTGTTGATCTGGATGGGATTTCCCGGTGGGGTCAGCAACCTTGCATTCTACTCTTTAAAAACAACTTCTCTACATCTCCCTCTCAAAGACACCTCCCAACTTTCTATTTCCCTTCAACGGCTCTAACGTCTCCCCTGTGAATAACATAAACATTCTTGGTCTTAACACAAACAATAATTGTCTTGGAAACCTCATGTTTCAATGGTTGCTAAGGTGGCCTCAAAAGAACTGGGAGTTCTGTTCAGGTTGTGGGAATTTTTTCCTCTGCACAGCTGCTCCAGTTATATAAGGGCCTTCGCCCTTGCATGGAGTACTGTTCTCACATTTGGGGGCTCCGGCTCCCACCCTTCTATTGGATGGGGTTGAGTCTAAGCTAAGAACTAATAAACTATCCCCTACTTTCAAACTCTCTTGACCCTCTATCTCTGCGACGTGACGTTGGCGCACTATCTCTTTTCTATGGGTACTACAACAGTGAATTAACTCCCGGGGAGTTGGCCGCTTGTATTCACCTCCATTGCGTCGCCTCTCCAATACAAGGAATTTATGCTCTCATATAAGTATGGTATAGAGAACCCCAGACTTGTTCGTTGTGGTGCCTCTTTCTTTCAAGCTACTTCTGTTCAGAACTCCTTGCCTTCTTCTGTTTTCCCAACTGTATTTAATCTTCTCTCTTTAGCTTGCATTCCTGCTCCACCTGAGATTCTGCCTTAGGCTGGGGTTGGGTGGGGGTTTTCCTCGTTTATTTTCTGCCCATTAAATTTAGCTGCATTCAAATTAGGAATGATTTAACGTTATATAAATTCTTCCCATTTTTCTTAGGAATTTAATATTTTGTCCATCCACTTTATATATATATATATATATATGTATATATATATATATATATATATATATATATATATATATATATATATATATATATATAATATATATATATATATATATACCTATATATATATATATATATATATATACTATATATAATATATATATATATATATATATATATATATATATATATATATATATATATATATATATATATATATATATATATATATATATATATATATGCTCTTTATATACTTATATATGCTATATATAATATATATATATTAACTGTATATATTGTGAATATATATATGTAATATATATATAAATATATATATGTATATGTATATATATATATAATAATATATAATAATAATAACATTTATATATATATATATATATATATATATATATATATATATGTATATATATATATATATACTATATAATATATATAGCATAACAATAACATAATATATATATATATATATATATATACATAATATATATTGTATATGTACATATATATATATAAGGAGATGATTTTTATTTTACAGAAAAAATTCTGGATACCACTGTATGTAATATATAATAACCAATAATAATAATATATATATATATATAATATATAACAATATATATATATAACAACAACCAATAACTAATAATAATAATAACAATATGTATATAATATATAATAATATATATATATATAATTTGTATATATATATATATATCTATATATATACATATGTGTATATATAATAATATATGTATTTAACAAATTTAAAATTTATACAGTTGCTTTACTTTTTGCAACAACAATAATAATATATATAGCAATAATATATATATATGTATATATATATAACAATATATATATATATATATTATAATCATGTAAGTAATAATAATAATAATAATATATTAATAATAATAATAATAATTTATAATAATAATAAAAAATGTATATAGCATAACAATAAATATTTAATATATGTATCAGAAATTAATATTCAGTACAAAATACGTACTCATCTCATATATAACATATATATATATCTTTATGTATATATGAAATATTATGTATATATGAAATATACATGTAATATGTAATAATAATATCATGTAACAACAACCAATAACCAATAATATATATATAATATATATATATATATATATATATATATATATATATATATATATTATATATATATATATATATATATATATATATATATATATATATATATATATATATATAATAACTATACTCATATATAACAACATATATATATATATATATGCTATATATATAGAGATCGGACCACCAATCAGATTAAAGCCACCATGATGCAAGTTCGTCCTCAGGATTTGTTTTCAAAGGGTCCAAGGAAAGAGTGAGACGTTTTCGTTAATATAATACAATAAAGACAATAATAATATATATATATATACTTAATAAATAAACTGACTAACTTTATATATATATATAACATATATAATATATATATATATATATATATGCTATAAGTGATAGAAAAAGACTAACTCATAGTATATGCTATGTATAATAATAGCAATAACATAACTAACTCTATATATATATATATCAAGTGGGTAAAAAAAAAAAAATCTTTAACTTTTGTTTTTCTCCTCATACACTTGACATATAGAAATGCTATGGTATACATGTTATTGAGGTTGGTATTAGTGAAGGTATGGAATAGGTATTAAAATTTTTTTTTTTTTTTTTTTTTAAAAATCCAAAAAACAAGATTTTTTTTTACCCCATTTCAAGTTGTAAAATGGGGTAAAAAAAACAAAACATGGGGTAAAAAAAATATTACTTTCTAAGCTACTTTCAGCTACTTTCAATGCTTCTAGCCGTTTTCCTGAGTGCTCATGTACTTTCCTGAGTGTTTTTCACCCATACCCCCTTTGTTCTAGTTCTTCTATGTACTTTCATGAGCATTTTTCTCCCTACCCCCCTTTGTTCTAGCCTCGTCATCATTCAGCTACTTTCCAACTTTTATGTACTTTCATGAACATTCTATGCTCTGACGTCATCACTCAGCTACTTTCCAAACTACTTTCAATGATTCTAGCTGTTTTCCTGAGTGCTCATGTACTTTCCAGAGTGCTCATGTACTTTCCTGAGCGTTTTTCACCCCTACCCCCCTTTGTTCTAGCTCTTTTTATTGTGTATTTTCTCCACCCCCTTTGTTCTATTTTTTTGTCATCGATCAGCTACTTTCCAACTTTTTATGTACTTTCATGAACGCTACAACACAACAATTCATCATCCTTTCAACTACCCTATTCCTTGCTACATATTTCAGCTATTTTCTAGACTACTTTCCATATTTCAGCTACTTTCAAACTACTTTCAATGCTTCTAGCTGTTTTCATGTACTTCTTTCCTGAGCATTTTTCTACCCCACCCTTTGTTCTAGCTCTTCTATGTACTTTCAGACCCTAACCCCTTTTTTTTACCTTGTCATCACTCAGCTACTTTCCAAGCTACTTTCAGCTACTTTCAATGCTTCTAGCTGTTTTCATGTACGTTCCTTCTAGCCACCTCATCATCATTCAGCTACTTTCCAGAACTACTTTCCATATTTCCAGCTACTTTCCAAACTACTTTCCATATTTCCAGCTACTTTCCAAACTATTATCAATGCTTTTAAAAAAAAAATTATTAGTTTGCCCAAGTTCCTCCATCAATATGTAGTAACTACCAAAAAAAATTTTTTTTTAAATGTAATACATTTGAAATGGTAGCAAAAGTTGTAAAAACTGTAAAAAAGTTTTGCAGCCATTTTTTAACTGGGGGTCGACATTTGTTATCACTGATTACTGTCAATTTAGAGCAGCCCATTTTCTTTTGGCATTTTTTATAGATTATTATGACAGCTACCAGAATAGCAAATAAAATTCAAAAAAATATTTTCAGGAAAGGGGGGAGGTTTTTTTTTTACCACAAAAAAAAAAATTTTTATAACCTAACTATATATATATATATATATATATATATATATATATATATATATATATATATATATATATATATATATATATTATATATATATATATATATATATATATATATATATATATATATATATATATATAGGGTGAGTCGTGAGGAACGGACCAAACTCCAGGAGCATTTTGTACACAGGATAATAATGTAAAAAAAACTCATATGTTCCGATGAATTTATTTAACAGATAGTAAAGATGTGACAAAAGTCCCATTTTGTTGAGATACTCTTTCTTCGTAAGTCTTTTAGTTGTTACGGACTGTTCCACTCGTTTACCTCCCTTGCCTTACTTCTTTAGAGAAAACTTGCGGTCGAGATTCGAAGTCGCGGCCTTTTCTTAAATTTACCTCCCTTGCCGAAAGTTGTGTTTGAAGAGAGTATCTTGAGTGAGATTTACTTCTTCTGATTCTTAATAATTGCTTTAATCTGACTGAAGAGTATCTCAACAGGACTGGTTTATATATTATTTCATTTAGACTTACGCTAAAATTTTGCTCGCGCAAATCTTAGCATAAGTACGAGCATAAATTAAAATTTTTACAAAGTTATAATGGAGTACTACATTACTTCCCGCGCTAAACACGGAGTGAGAAAGTATGTTATAATAATTATACAAGATATAAAAATTAACCTTCATTCAAATGTATACATATTTGTGGGCATTTAACAATGCACAAACATATAAAACATGTCAATGAGGTAAAAAGAATAAGTAAAATACATACATAAAATACTTTCAAATGAAAGCATATCTAATTATGTCCGAAGACATAAGTAGACATACAAACATTTGAAGGCAAAAATAGTATATTCAAATACGAGCATAACTGGTTACATCCGAAGATCTAAACATATATACAAATATTTGAATACATAAAAATACAATAATGTTATATATACAGAAAATAAAGGTGCATTCAAACACAAGCATATTTGGTTATATCCGTTAGATATAAACAAACATACAAACATTTAAATGTATAAAAGTACAAAAATGTTTATACATAATTCTTGATATAGAACAATTGAGATATTCACAAGTTAAATAGGCCACATCGATCGAACCGTTGAATCCAAGGAAAGGTCCAGTATAAGGCGTTTCTAATGTATCCATGATTTGACCAATGCGCACGTAAATAGTTTTCAAAGCTGTAGTTACGAGAGAAACATTGCTTGACATATGTAGAGACGAAGTTGCTTGAAATTTAAGTCCTTTATTTGAAAAATTTCTTCATACATAAAAGGGAGCGGTCACAGAACCATTTAGAATTCGAAAAGGAATCAAAGTTCGTAGTGGAATCCAAAAATGAATTTCTGCCCATAATCCAAACTTAAAATGATGAAAGAAATCCATACCGTAAAGGAAGTTACATATGTAGAGGCGAAGTTGCTTGAAATTTAGGTCCTTTATTTGAAAAATTTCTTCATACATAAAAAGGGAGCGGTCACAGAACCATTTAGAATTCGAAAAGGAATCAGAGTTCGTAGTGGAATTCAAAAATGAGTTTCTGCCCATAATCCAAACTTGAAATGATGAAAGAAATCCATACCGTAAAGGAAGTTTGCTATGTCTAGCGATGAATCCTCGAACTATGATAGTTGTGAAAAGCTGAAGACCATAATCCAAAATAAAATAAAAATGAAAATTGAAGTTCGTATTGATAATGTTCATTTGCTTGAGTCATTTTCTCGGAGTGTTCTGATTGAGAATGTTAGTATTATTGTAGTTTTTTCTTCTTCATTTTGCTTGTTTTTCTTTGGTTATCAGAAGGCATGATTAAGTTCTCTGATCTTCTACTGGGTTTACCAATTATATAGAATTGAGTCTTGCTGAATTGGTGAGCTACAACAGATCTTTAAGCACCCTATAAGAGAAGTAAGGTAAATTAGAAATCCCATATTGAAGCAGAAGTGTTTTATTCAACTGTTATAAAATATTCAATGAAAGTAAAGTAACAAAAGTCCCTTCTGTTGAGATACTCTCTCTTCGTAGGCGAATCGCAGCCCTTTCCTTGAAATTTACCTCTCTTGCCGGGAGGATTTCTGGAGAGAGTATCTTGAGTGAATTTATTTTTTCTGATTCTTATTGTTAATTTTATCTGACTGAAGAGTATCTCTTAACGGATAGGTTTTATATATTATTTCATTTCGACTTTTGCCAAAATTTTGCTCGCGCAAATCTTATCATAAGTAAGAACATAAATTATGCGTTTGTTACAATTATATTGGGTGCTGCACATATACATGGATATATATATATATATATATATATATATATATATATATATATATATATATATATATATATATATATATATATATATATATATATATATATATATATATATATAAATTTATAATATATATATATATATATATATATATATATATATATATATATATATTTAAGTATATTTATATTTAAATTAGTGATGCAGGTAACATCCACGTCCGCATCCGCATCCACAACCGCGGGCATCCCGCATTATTAAAATCCGCGTCATCGCATCCACGCATCCGCACTTTGCCCTGCGGATGTTGCGCCAGATGTTTATTGAGATTTGATAAAGATACTTAAGATGAATCTGAAGAAGAAAATAAAAATGTAAATGAGTTGTGAAGGCAATTAAAAAACGGCTTGATATTCCGTATCTTGATGTTATCAAAGACATTTCAACTCGCTGGAAAGTGCACTTCATATGATGGAAAGAAGTATTGCTCAAAGAACTTCTTGCTTCGTACGCCAGTTCGTATTCCAAAGTTAACAATCTTATTAATTTGGAAAATGACATCATATCACACTGCATTAAGCTATTGAAACCATTTGAAGAAACTACCAAAAAAATCAGCGCCTCTACAGCTTCTGTCTCCGATGTAATACCACTAATCTCAACGCTAAGGAAGCATTTTGAACATCTTCAAATGAAAATGATGATGGTTTTAAAAAGAATGAAAGATGTAATTAAACTAGAGGTAGAAAAACGCTTTGGTTCTGTAAATTAATGACCTTCATACTATTGCAACTTACTTAGATTCACGTTATAAGCTTTTTTGTAACGATATTAGAACAAGTTAGATCGTTACTTTGTGTTGCAGTTGAAAAACTTCAATCCGAATAGTCTATTAATTCGCCACCCATTAAAAG
>JABUQX010120977.1:10000-22500 GCA_015478945.1 Trachelipus rathkii | reverse complement strand
AATTACTTGAACAATTTGCTTTTACCTTAATATATATTGTATAATTACGCACTGTCACTTCAAAACAATAACTTTTACTCCGTATCGACAAATTACCAAATTAACAAATCTTTCACATTAGAATCCAACAAAAAAACACTTCCGTTAATGATTACTTCTCAACAAACTCTAATATAACTTCCCAATTGCTTTAACCCCATATCTATTCAGTATTTAAACGCTGTTTTCCTTTACTGTTTAAATGCCTTTTTTTACTCACTATTTAGATATCAACTTTCAATGCTATGTAAAAGTCATATTAACTCATTAGTTATATTAACCTATTATTTATATGCTACATTAACTTACCCTTATACGCGGGACTTGAAACTTAAAGTTGTTACACAGATGGAACCCTTTTCAATCATTTCTTCCAGTTACCTCCAATGATTCCAATAATGAAAAATCTTTCAATGATTTTAGCAGCGAAAAACTTTCCAATGGTTTCAATGACGAAAAACTAATACAATTTTTACAATTTAATTTTTTCATCACCAAACTATTTCCAAGATATATACTTCGCATTCGAAAATCTTGCGCACCTTGATTCTTTTTTCCGTTAAGTTGGTTTATCAACCAACTTATCACAATAGTATATGAATATATATAGAATGAGAGAAGGTAGTATAGAGTAAAGATATAAAGAAATGAGGTAGAGTAGCATATAAAAATATATATATATATATATATATATATAATATATATATATTGTTGTTGTTGTTATATATATATATATGTTAAATATTGTATATTAAGCATATATATATATAAAGTTATATATATATATATTTATATATATATATATGTTATTATATATATATATTATACATATAGTTATAATATATATATATTATGTTAAATGCTGCTGTTATGCATTATGTTATAATAAGGTGGCTAAACTAAGAGTTACTGCGGCTGATAATCCGAAAACAGAGCAGACAGAACTGACAACATTTGAGGCTCCAGCAGATGACATAATGAAGATTTGTCTAAAAACATGACAGGTAGAAACTAAAATACAGTATAATAATAGTTATTTTTTAGGGGCCTTCGAGCCGACGGTGGGATGTAGGGATCAAGCCTCCATACCTGCAGGGGGAGGGGCGGAGACCCCAGCGACACCCAAATACCAAAAAGAGCGGGGGTTCCGGAGCCCCCGAGCGGAAATAACTAACCCGTCGTCCCCCCAGGCATCGAGTGACCTCGCTGACTCTTTGCATCTTTGCGGTTTACCCCGGGGTATTCTTTAGTTAAAAAAAAAAATAAAATCTTTTTCATACATTATTGGTACGCTGATTCTAACATGTTATTAGTTTTCTTTTGTACCTATCAAGTTTCTTTAAGATATAAAGCAGTAAAAAAATGTTTTTTCATTTCTTCCATACAACTTTCATACGCTGATTCCATATAGTGTTATCAGTTTTCTGGTATCTATCTTAGTTTTCGAGATATCATGCTGGTAACTTCTTTAGTTTCTATATATATATATATAGAGAAAGAAATATATATATATGAAGGTTATTATTAAAGATATATATATACGTTGAGCAGCAGTTATATTATTACATATATTATACATATATACATATACAGCACATGAGATATATATAGATACATATATATATATAATAAGGGGGTATTTCAAATATATATATTATGAGAGAGCATAGTATAGGAGGTATATAAGGAGCAAGGGGAGTATATATGGTTACATGTATGCTATATATATATATATTATATATATATAATATATATATATATATATATATATATATATATATATATATATATATATATATATATATATATATATATATATATATATATATATATATAAAAATATTATATACAGAAAGATGGGAGCATAAGGTTGGAGTGAGTGAGCAGTTATATATATATATATATATATATATATATAAGTATATATATATAAGTATAGAGCAGGCAAGTAAGTGATATATATATATATATATATGAAGAAAAATTTCAACTGTTCTATCAACAACGGTCTTGTTAAACAAAATGTTCAAAACAGGAAAATATATATTTTAAAAATGCATTTTAATTTGTAATAAAGATTTACTGAAAATAATAAAAAGTTTTGTTCATTTTCAAATATAACACATTAATTAATTCATAAAAATGTTTGATTAATTTAATATCTTCACAGCCTATTTCTAACTCAAAGAAAAATTGATTTGGAGTTATTTGTTTTTGATAACTGTGCACGTATTTTGATTCGTTATCAATTTCTTAAGAGTTATTAATGATTTCATCCCATTTATTTATTATATTAATATTGAATTTATTATATATGATTTTATTTAAAGCAAATTTTCTTCACTTTTTATTAGAACTATAAAAAAAAGCAAACTAAAAAAATAGTTTTTTTTTCAGTTAGTCTAAGCCCACTCAAAAAAATGATAGTTTATAAAAACCAACCATATATATATATATGAGGAGTTATATATATATATATATATATATATATATATATATAGCAGAGAGAATATTATTATTATTGTTGTTATTATTATATATGTTATTATTATTATTACAGTTAAGGTTATTACATATATTTAGGGCGATTCAAGTAATTTAGATCGTAATTTAGGCCTCATATACATTTTGGAGTACTTGTATCTGTTCTGCAGTTTCTAAACCACTGTAATTTGTACTTGTAATTTGTACTTGTACTTGCATTCTGAGCCTTTTGTACTTGGTACCGATGCTTGGTACTTGTAAGTACTATAGCATTTTTGATCTGGCCAATATTTTTTTCCTTTTATCATTTTCACCTATTGATATCCTTTTTTATAAATGTATTCTAAATAAATTTCCATTTATGAATGTAAAGTATGTCATTATATATATATATATATATATATATATATATATATATATATATATATATATATATATATATATATATATAGTTATATATATATATATATATTATATATATATATATATATATGTATATAGTTATTAAGGTTATATTATCATCATCAAACATCTTTTTTTCCCTTCAAGACTGTAGTAAGGTATAAATATGTACCAGAAACAGAAAAGTAGTGAAGAATATGATGCAAGTCGAAAAAGAAAGCCCAGCCCCGCCCCTTTTATACCTATTAGTGGGAGCATCGCCGCACAGAAAATCCACCCTAAAGGGAACACGGGACAGACGTAACCTCACTATAGCATGCACGTGGTCATCCTTACGCCCAGGTGGGGCCGCTAGTTCACAGACCACAAACCCCGCCACGACCCTATTATGCATCTACCTCTCAAGAACTCACATTTACTCCCTCCAGACATTTTCAGCGACTTCAATCCACTTTTCTCTTTCGGTCTCTCGGGGATTACTTTCACTATACATTCATTTTCCTAACCAAATGATTATCATTCATTCTTTTTCTTTCACATACCAAATCATTTCCAAACATTTCATTTATTCCCCCTCTAATTTATCCCTTTTTTTTTCAT
Organism: Trachelipus rathkii; assembly: GCA_015478945.1. Taxonomy (NCBI): domain Eukaryota; kingdom Metazoa; phylum Arthropoda; class Malacostraca; order Isopoda; family Trachelipodidae; genus Trachelipus; species Trachelipus rathkii. The sequence goes on along the minus strand of JABUQX010120977.1, from coordinate 18,975 downwards.
ACCATACAATCTCTGTTCATTCCTCATTTTACTGCCACATTTGGTCACGCTCCCTAAGATTCATCTGAACACATTAGCTTAGATATCTGCACCATAGTTCCATTACTTCATAATTAATGTCATACAGGTAACAACTTACCATCACGCAAGATACTAGTGCACTCAAGACTTAGTCTCTTTACATCCACTAGACGATTTAATTGCACCAGCCTCCTTCCTGAAATTCATAACTTACCTACTACACTTGGCATCATCCGTTCCCTTTTCTTCCAACATATATATATATATATCTTAAATATTTAAACTCATATACACTTGATCCAGCTGCTCACCATCTAGCATAACTCACACTGAGGACTGTCCCCTAAATTGTAATCATAGCAACCTTTACTCTTATCTACGTTCATTTTCAAACCCCTCCTTACACACTCCAAATCTCTCAACCAATTCTCTCAAACTCTCTTCAGATTCAATACCTCACAAAACCATATTATATAGGCCTATATATATATATATATATATATATATATATATATATATATGTTATATGAAAGATATATATATATATATATTATAAGAGTATATATATATATATATATATATATATATATATATATATATATATATATATATATGCGAGATGGTGATTGATTGGATTTGGAAGTTGTATAACAAAACGTATGTGGAGGTATAGCTCCGAGGGATTGGAGGAGGTCAATATTAGTCCCTATATAAGGGTAAGGGGAAATAGGTAACTGTAAGTAATATAGGTACTAGTTTATTAAGTGTTGTAGGAAGATACATGCTGATATTTTGGTCGAAAGTGTGTCGAATGAGTGAAGAACTAATTTGGGGCGGAGACGGTGCGCTTAGAAGTGGTAGAGGATGTGAGGATCAAATCTTTGCATTGAAACAAATGATTGGAATAATGAGGGGAGGGAGAAGTGAAAAATTGTATTTGTGGATTTATGTGGATTTGCAACAGGCGTATAATAGGATTAATAGAGAATCTATGGCAGGTGTTAGTGATATGGTGTTGGTGGTAAGCTTCTGAATAGAATCAAAAGTATGTATGACGATAGTGAAGCGTGTGTAAGAATAAATAGAGTCGAAAGTGATTATTTTAATATTAATAGCGGAGTGAGACAGGGATGTGGTATGTTTCCTTGGCAATCCAATCTGTATATGGATGAGGTTATGAAAGAATTAGAGGTAGGGGTGACAAGGGATAGAGTTAGAATGATGGAGAATGGATGAGAGTGGAGGATTCCTACCTATTATATGAGGATAATTTGGTCTTTGTGAAGAGTCTGAAGAGAGTTTGAGAGGACTAGTAGAGAGATTTGGTAGGGTGTGTAAAAGAAAGGGTTTGAAGTAAACGTAGATAAGAGTAAGGTTATGGTTGTGAGTGAGGACAGACCTCAGTGTAAGTTACGTTAGATGGTGAGCAGCTGGAAAAAGTGTCTGAATTTAAATATTTAGGATATATGTTGAATGAAAAGGGAGCGGATGATGCAGAGTGTAGTAGGAAAATTGTGAATGGCACTAAGGTGGCTGGTGCAGTTAAATCGTTGGTGGATGTAAAGTGCTTGAGGGCGCTAGGGTTTTACACGAGGGTATATGTTGCTACCGATGTTAATGTATAGTAGTTTGACTATGGTCTGGAATAAGAGGTATAGAGATCTAAAGTACAATGTGTTCAGATGGACAATCTTAGTGGCGTGTTAGGTGAAAAGAAATGATAAAATGAGGAATGAACGTATTAGAGAGTTGTGTGGTGTAGAAAGGGGTAAAATGAGAGAATAAATGAAAGTACGTTGAGATGGTTTGGTCATGTGGAAAGGATGGATGACAGACGGTCGGTTGCGGATGTATAGTGGTAAGTGTGTTGGGAATCGACCGGATGGGAGACAGAAGAAAAAGTGGAATGAGTCAGAAAAGGAATGCCTGGAAGAGAGAAATGTGAGTTTGGCAGAGGCGAGAAGAAAGGTGCATAACAGGAGTGAATGGTGGGTTTTGTGAGGAGGTATGGTTGTAGCCCACCTGGGCCAAGGGATGAACCCCACATTGGCGAGATGCCATAGTGAGGGTCCGTCGCGGTCCCGTGAAGCTCTAGGGTGGATTTTCTGACTGCGACGAGTTCTCACTAATTGGTATAAAGGGGGCGGTAAGGCTGGGCTTTCTTTTCTACTTGCTTCATATTCTTCTACTATTTTTGTTTCCGGTATATGTTACGCACCTTGCCTCCAGTCTTGGGGAGATAAGATGGGTGGTGATGATGATGATGATGATGATGATGATGATGATGATGATGATGATGATGATGATGATGATGATGATGATGATGATGATGATGATGATGATGATGATGATGAATATAATTATATATATATGGGTGATATATCTATATATATATATAGAGAGATAAGAATATATATATATATATATATATATATATATATATATATATATATATATATATATATATATATATATATATATATATATATATATATATATATATATATATATGTAAGGTTTTCTAATAAAGTACTTGCAATTTGTGCTTGTACTTGATACCATACTACTTGAACAAATTCTAGAGTACTTGTACTTTTACTTGTACTTGAACAATTCTAGAGTACTTGTACTTTGTACTTGTAATTGAACCCCGGGTTTTTTCCAACCCTGATATTTATATATACATAAAAATATATATGTGTTATTTAATAAAAATAATATATATATATATACATATATATATATATATATATATATATATATATATATATATATATATATATATATATATATATATATATATATATATATATATATATATATATATATATATATATATATATATATATATATATATATATCTATATATATACCACGATATATATATATATATATATATATATATATATATTCTCCCTTTTTCAGACATATATGCGCATAAAGGTGAAGGTAAAGGTGAAGGACGTAGTTCAGATTTATTAATAAAAGAAGTAAACATGAAAAATGAGCTCTCCCAAAAAAATCACAGAGCCACCAAAAGAAAAAGAAACTCGTCGGAGCTTCGACCAAGTTTCTGAAAACATATTTTTCATCCCAACCTGCATCTCCAACGAGCTCAGACACACTCCCTTATACAGCAAGAGAAACACCTGGGAATCACAACTATATGTTATTACATATTATTACATATATATATATATATATATATATATATTAAAAAAGATAGCCCATTATTATTTTATGATATCGTTTATAAATATATTATTCAATATTATTATTATTATTATATTATTATTATTATTATATTATATATATATAAGATATATATATATTATATTATATATATATTATTAATTGATGAGCATATTATATATATATATTACGTATATATTATTACATATATTATTATTATTATTACATATTATTATTATATATATATATATATATATATATATATATATATTGTTGATGATTGTTTTCGGATTTGCACAATGTTTTATTTTTTCTTGCTTAGTAGGAACTGAACTGAACTGGTTCCTCTAATGATAAAAATATATACATTACATAAATACAAATATATAAAATTAAGTGAAAACGGTATTAAAAATAAACATATTATACATAATTATCCATAATATTCATTAAAAAAATAGTTATTCATGTTAAAAATATTTAATAAAAAATAATTATTATTTTTGGACTTTTTTATTTATTTTTGTCCTTTATTAGCTTTTGTTTTGAAAAACTCATTGATGTTACTTTTTACATTCATACCACATTCACACCAACTATAAGAATAATAATGTACCTTCTAAATTACTGATGATTTGGATTTCAGAAGTAGCTGAGATTAGGGTGGATGGCTTTGATATTACTTAAGTTGTAGGACTGCTGCTTTATTAATAAAGTTGCTTGAAGATTAGTGGCTCTAATTATATAGCTGAAAAATTCCTTTTTAATTTCTTCTGTATGAATTTTTAGCTTTTGTAGAGTTTCTTTGTTGTTCTCAGGTTTCTTCTATAGCTTCCTTATTAATATACTAAATGATTGAAGATTGTGATTTTCTCTTAATTCCACGCTTCGGCTTATTAATACACCAATAGTTTTGGCTTTTAGGATTCAGCTTGAAGTATTAGTCAATTGCTAGTAATTTCACCTCAATAGTTTCTTCTTTGTGAAATTAATAAGCTCTTGATTGAATAGATGGTACTAAAAAATTTCTTCAAATGGCTTCCTAATGTTGATTGAAGTTCAATTCTGTACTTTGCTTTTATTTTCTCAATTTACTTTGGCAAAGTCAGTTTGTTGCTTCAGTAGCTTGTTTGAGTTTCTGCAATAGCTTATATTTGCTTGCAGTATCTCCTAATTTACTATTTTTACTTAATATTTGGCTTTCTTTAGCCTTTTTTCTATATTTGGGTAAGTTCCAACATGTTGCCCCACCTTGTATTCTGATTTTGTCAGCAGTTTTCTTATCAAAATTGCAACTTTTTGCTTTTCTACCCTTGTAATATTTTGGTATCATTTTGTAACCATAGTTGATGTACACATAGTAATGAATTTTCTTTAATCCTTATTATTTTATTTTCCTATTTTTTATATTTTAATGGAAAATATAAATATTTATTTTTATTATTATTATTATTATTATTATTATTATTATTATTATTATTATTATTATTATTATTATTATTATTATTATTATTATTATTATTATTATTATTATTATTATTATTATTATTTCATATATATATATTCATATTATATTATTATTATTATTATTATATATATATTATTATTATTATTATATTAGTTATTATTATTATTATTATTATTATTATTATTATTATATATATATTATTATTATTATTATTATATATGTGTATATATATATATTATTATTAATATTATTATTATATTATTATATTATATATATATTAATATTATATATATATAGTATTAGTATTATTAATATTATTAATATTATTATTATATTAATATTTTTGTATATTTATTATTATATAAATTTTTATTATTATTATTATTATTATTATTATTATTATTATTATTATTATACATAAATATTATTATTATTACTATTATTACATATATGCTATATATACATATATATATAGATATATATATATATATATTGTTGTTATATATATTATATTGTTGTTATTATATTATTATTATTATTATATTATGTACACATATATTATATATATATATATTATTGTTATACATATTATTATTATTATTATTATTATTATTATTATTATTACATATTATTATTATTATTATTATTATTATTATTATTATATACAATAGTATATATATTATTATTATGTTATGTTATTATTATTATTATTATTATTATATATTTTTCTTTTTATATATATATATATATATATATATATATATATATATATATATATATATATATATATATATATATCTTATTTATAATAGTATATATATATATATATATATATATATATATATATATATATATATATATATATATATATATATATATATATATATATATATATATATATATATATATATGAATAGTAGATGTAGTTTGATAAATGAATGAAAAAGATGGGCGAGGAATGACATTCCCTAAATCTACTTCTATCCTGTTTCTTTCTATTTTTAGTTCACTATTACCTACTATTTTTCCTATTCTGTCCGTAGAGATTGTTCCAAGTTCATCCTTCCGATTGAAGGTGATTGGTATATAGATGTGTTTTAGACTGTATGACTTATGACTTAATCTGTTTATATCTTTTTCTTTTTAGGAATTTATACTTTTTGAAGTGTTTTTTTTGCAGTTGAAAGTATTTATTATTTATTTATAAAATGACTTCAAACAAAAAAACTAACTTTAACGACCAGTGGTTGGACGTCAAACTGAACCCACAGTTTATCGGGTGGTTGGGTAAAGGACCTGATAGTTCCAAGGCATACTGTAAAGTATGTAAAAAGAACTTTGATCTATCTAACATGGGACGCCAAGCCGTAGTTTCCCATTCAAGAGGGAAAACCCATTTGAATTTAATCAAAACTCAGCAGGACCAACCATCATTGAAAAACTTTTTCGTTACGTGTTCTAATAATACAAATATTAGTGAAAGTGTGTGCACTGAAAATTATACCATTCCATCAACTTCTAATCATACTCAACCGATTGTAAATCCGATTGGATCCTAGTATAATTTTTCATCAGCCAGAACAAGGGAAACAAAGATTTGATTTATTGCTAGAGGCATTGTACACCAATAACCGAATCACAGATTCTGTTGCTGAGAAAGCAAAAGCACAATACACTCTACTTTGCAGTGAAGCTCATTCTACCCTTGAATTAAAATTCAAAATATTTTTGGATGGTGATTGTCCTTCTAAGAGACTTGATGAGTTTTTTCCGGTATTCAATCAATGTTATAAGTGAATTGTTAATTATTAAAATAGGACTGATATTTTCGCATGGAAACGCGACAGTGGAAGGAGGGTTTTCTGTAAATAAAGCAATTTTAGTGGAGAATCTGAAAGAACATAGTCTGATTTCTCAAAGAACAGTGCACAATGCTATAAGATCTCATGAAAGTATTCATAAAGTTCCTATCACTCAAAAAATGTTGACAAATGTAAGAGCTGCCCATAGGAGATATGAAGAACATCTCAAAGAGTCAAAACAGAACCAAAAGAAGAAGAGAATAAAAAGGTTGAAAAAAGAAAATTATCCATACAGATCTATAAACTTGATGAGCAGAGAAAGATGTTAAAACTGAAAGCTTTGACAGAAGAAGACGCTATAAAATCAAAAATTTAGATGCTTGTAAAGTTCACCTAGATGACAAATTTACATCTTTGTGACTATGCAGGTGGACGTGTTATTCACCAAGGTTATCAATGTAAGCTTTTAATTTATCTCCTTTACTAAAAAAAACTGTTTAATTTTGAAAATAAAAAGGAGTGCGTTGGACGGCTATGGGGAAGGTATAGGCTGATTACTAAAAAAAAAAAAAATTTTAAATTCATTCATGATGATGAACAATTTCTAAAGTAAATTTTCAATAATTTAATGTATGAACTGAGTAAATAGGCTGCAATAATGATTAATAGGTATTTTATACGCCAAAAGTAACGAACACGCTGGTCAGGGAAAATTTGCGAATTTGGTCAGGGAAGGTCAGGGAAAGTCAGGGAAATCAAATTCAAAATTTCAGTGTGAACCCTGATAAAGATATATATATCTATATTAACGAGTTTATAAATATGAGTATAGATATATATTTTTTTTTAAATAAATATATATATATATATATATATATATATATATATATATATATATATATATATATATATATATATATATATATATATATATATATATATATATGATCTGACTGTCGTCGGAGTTGGACGCATTGAAAACAGCTGGGAAGGAAGAAATGAGAAGAACAAGAGAAGGGTTGGAAAGAGATTGAAGAGGATGAAAACTCTAGGAGAGCTACTGAAGCATGAATTGAAGCTATTTTATTATTTAGAAGTGGAGAAGAAATTTTATGAAACTGAATAACATATTTAAAAAAAAAAAAAAAAAAGAAATTTTATTGGATCAAAATTTCAAAATTAAAAACTGTCAAAATTAATATTTAAAACTTAAGAAGAAGAGCTACAAATTTTTTTATCCAGGTCTTATAATATGATTTTCACTAAAATATTCTGTGAAGGAAGAAAAATTTGGAAACATTTTTTTAAATAGTTCTTTTAAATTATTATTATGAATAACTGAACATAATTTTAGACTACAAATAATTGAATCTACTTCTAGGTGATATTTGGTCGATAAAGGATGTTTTCAGCGCAGTCAAGGGAAGAATAATGATTGGGGGTTTTGTCGTCGCGGTCAAGACATATGAGGATCTTCTTCGCATGGTTATAGGGCGACAGGGCTAGCAACCCGGTCCTTTCCTTTTGCTTGAATTACTCTTGGTCCAGCGTTGGTATCTTATGCGCCTAGAAACAAGATCCTCTGGAGAGCTCTAGGAGAACCAGTTTTGAGGCCTAATGGGAGAAGATGCTAGTTCTACTGAAAGGGCGAAAACCCTACCTGAGAGTGTTTAACTTGAGGACTGGCGTCCAAACCATTGCGCCGAGAAATGGCTTTCTGGAGTGTTCTAGGGTTAAAAGTTTCGGGCCAGAAGGAGAAGACGCTGGACCTACTGACAGAGCGAAAGTTCTTACTGGGAGTTGTTATAGGTTATATATATATATATATATATATATATATATATATATATAAAGATATATATTGTCACCATTTATTATATATATATATATATATATATATATATATATATATATATATATATATATATATATATATATATATATATATAATAAAGAAATATTATATATATATATATATATAATATATATATATATATATATATATATATATATATATATATATATATATATATATATATATATATATATATATATATATATATATATGGCATTTATATATATTTAAACGGAGCTTCGTTCGTATGTACGTATAGCTGAAATGAATGCGTGACGTCATACTGTGACGTGGGTTTGCGTAAGGTCTACCTTCTGTCGTCACACTGCGTATATTACAGAATATGCGGGGATATATATATATATATATATATATATATATATATATGAGGTTATAATATATAGATATATATATATATATATATATATATATATATATATATATATATATATATATATATATATATATATATATATTCGTATGTTGGTATAGTATTTTGGAATCTGACAATATATGCAAAAAAGCGTTATGAAACTGACAACCTGACAAGACAAGGGAATAGACTATGCCAAATAATATTTTTTTCATTTTTAAGTTATCTTGTTTAAGTGTACATGTCTTTTGAAGACTAATAATT
>JABUQX010120977.1:0-2500 GCA_015478945.1 Trachelipus rathkii | reverse complement strand
ATAATATAATTAATAATAATAATTAATTAATAATAATAATAATAATAATAATAATAATAATAATAATAATATAAATAAAATAATAATATAATAATAATAATTAATCAATAATAATAATAATAATAATAATCAATAATAAATAATAATAATAATAATAATAATAATAATAATAATAATATAATAATAATAATAATAATAATTAATAATAATAATAATAAGTTAATACTAGGAAAATTAATTTTTTGAAATTTGTGTCCCTTCACAAGTTTTTGGAGGTTTCCTTTTCTTTTAGTTCTTCTAAAATGTAAAATGAGCAGAAGAGGAACTAATTCCAACCTAATAAGTGAGTTGTCTGTGTAAGCTGTGATGTACACTCCACATCCTTTCTCCAAGCACAGTTTATAGGTGAGGTACGAAGCTTCTCTCCTTCATTCACTTTATTGATATCTCTCCTTTGATGACAGTAAGAATCAATTCTTCTAGATCTTCTAAAGTCTTCTCATTCCATCCACGGAGACTTCTTGATAACGCCCAGTATTTCGCACTCTCACGTGATACATTATCAAACGTATGAAATGTTGTCCTCAAGAAGGAAGATATCAACAGAATGACAGGAGGAGAGAAGCTCGAACTTTCAATATAAGCTGTATGAAAAAGGATTGTTATTGCCCTCCAGTGTGAGTGTATTAGAGCTACAGACAAATCATTTTTCCAGAAAAGTAAAAAAAAATTTGGTTTCTTCTAATCAATTTTAGGACAGGTGAAAATAGTTTATCCAAGTTTCATCATCTATTTAGAAGAAGCAAAAGTTATAGAAAAAGAATGAAGCAAATTGTGGAGTAAGAAAATTTCAAAATTTATTTTTCCTAAATATAAATATACATTTTAAATATATTGGCAGCACTTTCAAAATAATAATAATAAATAATAATAATAATAATAATAATAATAATAATAATAATAATAATAATAATAATAATAATAATAATAATAATAATAATAATAATAATAATAATAATAATAATTAATAATAATTAATAAAAAATAATAATAATAATAATAATAATAATAATTAATTAATAATAATAATTATAAATAATTATATAACAATAATTAATAATAATAAATAATCAACCAATTTTCAAAACAATTTATCAGGAACTGGAACAATTACATTTATTAATTCTTAAACCATGTTAGAAAAATATATTTATAATACATTTTTCTGAAAAGGGGCTACTAATTGCAACACAATGTAGTGTCCTTTGAGCCCCAAAATAATACCGTTGTGCTTAAATTTAAGGAATTGGATATAATGATTGAGCTTAATGCAATCCCAAAACCAATTTTGATACAATTAGAATACATAATAATAACAATTTTTATAGATATAGTGGGGACAAGTTTTTTCAAAAATAAAATAATAATTACAATAATGAAAAAAAAAAATATATAAATAAAAATAGTAAGATAATACGAATGATGATTTGTATATCAGAAAATAATAATAATAATATAATAATAATAAATAAATAATAAAATAATAATAAATAATTAATAATAAATAATAATAATAATAAATAATAATAATAATAATAATAATAATAATAATAATAATAATAATAATAATAATAATAATAATAATAATAATAATAATAATAATAATAATAATAATAATAATAATAATAATAATAATAATAATAATAATAATAATATAAAAATAAAAATAATAATTTAATAAAAATAAAATAATAATAATATTAAGATTATAATTATATTTATAATAATAAATTAATAATTAGTTTAAATGTATAATTAATATAATAAGAATAATTAATAATAAAAAAAAGAAAAAGAAAAAGAAAAAGAAAAAGAAAAAGAAAAAGAAGAAGAAGAAGAAGAAGAAATTAAAATTATAATAATAAGAGTAATAATAAAAATAAATTAACAGTAATTATAAGACTACTACTAGTACGAACAATTATAATAATCATTGTAATAGCAATAACTATAAGTTGTAGCTATTTAAGATAATATTCTACTAAACAATACTAACACAATTTTAGGAATAGTAGTTATACTAAGGTAACAACAACCAAGGTAATGGTGGTTATTATACTGATATGGATGATGATTAGTGTAATTATAAAATGATAGTCGAATAAAAATGATAACCAGAATATAATAATAATAATAATAATAATAATAATAATAATAATAATAATAATAATAATAATAATAATAATAATAATAATAATAATAATAATAATAATAATAATAATAATAATAATTAATAATAATAATAAATAATAAAAATAAAAATAACAATAAATAATAATCAATAACTAATATTTCTAATATTGTATAAAAATAAATAATAAATTGAAGATTAATAATAATAATTAATAAATAGATAATAATAAAATAATAATAATTAATTAATAATAATTAATAATGAATTAATAATAATAATAATTAAAATAATAATAATAATAAGTAA
>JABUQX010120976.1:0-25000 GCA_015478945.1 Trachelipus rathkii | reverse complement strand
TAAGTTATAATATAATATATTATTATATTAATATATATATATTAACTATATAATATATATATATATAATATAGTAATATATTATACTAAATTAATGAGTGAATATAATATGTATAGTACTATGATGATATAAATTACTAAATATCTTTGTATATACTACATATTCATTATATATATATATATATTATGCTGTAATATATACTATATATATATATTATATCATTATATATATATATTATAAATCACATATATTATATTACTATATAATATAAGATTAAATATTTTCATATAAACTATATATATATTATATATATATATATATATTATATATCGATATTTTATATATATATATATGCTGTCTATATAATAATAATATATATATATATATATAATATTAGTATATATAAATATACTAATAATTATATTATGATATAAATATATTTACGTTTTAAATTAATAATAAGACTATATATATATATAATATATATATATTATTATTAATATAAATATTATTTTAATATATATATTATTTATTTTTTTTTTTTTTTTTTTTTTTTTTTTTTTTGTTTACATGTACCACCACTCACGGGCAAGCCCCTATTCAAAAAGGAGCGGGCAAAAAAAAAAAAAAAATAAAAAATAGATAAAATTACTAATAAGAAAAACATTAAAATAAATGACATAACACCCACCCGTGTCCCTTGCCTAACGCCAAATCCCTAAAGGTGGGCGCAGACGCGGATTTAAATTGAGGAAGATTGAATATAGCGGAAAATAAAAAAGCAAGAGTTCCACCAAAGAAAGAGTCTGTGCTGGAAGAAGGAGGACAGCATGCCCCCCGAAGCACCGGTCGCCGCAGATCGACGACCCATTTTCACGCCCACCGCCGCCACGACCCGAAACTGACAATTTTTATTTACCTATAAAACAGGGGATGAAGTAACACACAACGAGTCGATCCTGGTCTCCAAATATTCACACAATGATGCATGAGAGAAGCAAACTAGGCACCTCTTGATTATTACAGGAGGCGACTATAGTGTGGTGAAGGAATGCGAGATGGAGGTCAATCTCTCGAGCACCTCCTTGTAATAACCTAATAAGTGAATGTTAAAGATGATATGTATAGCAATCTCAGACGTCACGACGTCAGAGACAGGAGTAAATAATAGAAGGGCATATGATGAGTCAGTAAAAGTATTGGGGACAGTTATAAGCCTTCAATTACGCCTAGCTAGCAACTCTATCCACAAAAGGAGGGTTGAACCTAACCCACCCCAATATGTGTGGATACAATTTCCATATAAGGGTAAACGAACGTATAAATCCTTTATATTAATGGTAAGCATCTGAGCAGAAAGACAAAAAATTCACGCCCAATCTGAACAGTAATTCCCGCTTTTTATCTTGAGAGCCCAATTTGTAAGCAACCGATTCTGCTGTGATGTTGAGGTTCTCCAAGACAATTTCATATTTATGTTTAGTCTCAGTAGAAGTTTTATAGTGTATGTTTTTACGAAGGTTAAGACGATTAGAGCCGTCATAAAGGGATAATAATAGGAGAAGTTGGGAGGTATTTTAGAGTAAGTGACATATTGAATGAAGTTGAGTTCCAAAGAGTTGACTTCACAAAGATAGTTACTATCCACCACTGAGAATATTCCGACAATATCGTACAAGAATTGAATCATAATGATAAGTCGTTAGTAAGCGTGAAAGAGAACTCTAGTTAATATACTGAATGATAAATAGTATAATATATAAGTTATCATATACTATTAACAAGAACACCTCAGATGTGCGTATAAAGAAAGTGGAGAGTGAAGTGAACAATTCGCGGCCATAGATATTACCATAATGTGAACCTAGATTCAGTCAGGGGGGAACAAATGAAGCTAAGAAGATCAGTTGATTGCAAAAGAAGAAATAGATAAATTTGCGAGATAGAAACAAACCTTAGAGGAACACCACAATCTAATAAGAAAGAACGGAATGCGAAGAGGTTGGATCCCTCCGATACGAAAAGCAGGAAGCTGAAATGGTTAAGTACTGATCAGAATAGAAATTGTAACTAGACATATGAGTAAGTCAGAGGTCGAAGGAGGAAATCCAAAGGAAGGTAGCTTAAGGTTTGCAATAATGTTTAAGATGTACGCTAAAGCCAATCCCTTCTCAAAAAAAAGTGTCCTTATAGTGAGAATGTACAAGTTCGAGTCTTACCTACAACTAAGAAACGTCACCATGATCCTTAAGTGCTTTGCCACTTTACGTAAAGACCACTAGATGCAGTGCAAATTAGGAAAAGCGCATTATCACCAGTTTGTATCTCGAACGCTCGCGAACCATGACTGAGTACGATCTACGCTAAGAAGGGAATGACGATCTATCTGACTGACATGGTTTTAAGAAAAACTTTTTAAACTAACTAATGGATTCATGCGACTGACCTCTTTCTAAACTAAATAAAACTATCCAAAACTTATTTTTATAGATAGTTAGTATATAATACATACATAATAGTGAACTAGGCAAATAATAAATGCGTCTAATACGTTAGTATAATGTATAAATATCAGAGCCGCGCTACCTTTCTTTTGTGAATTGACGGTAAAAAAAAGCTTAGCGGCTTCCAGCATTGACGGAAAAGTAGTTATAGTGTTTAAGTAATATATATAGGGAGTAAGTAACTAGAGACAGCGCCATGTACTCACTATGACATATAATAAGCACACTCTATCATTTATCAAAAATCAACTGAGTGTAAGCCATCTAGGGACACCATACTGCCTCCGACGTTCATAGTTCGCTAGTAATATCTATGATACTCGATATTAACTATAATCTGATAAGAATCATGACAATAAGAGTAAGAATGATAAAACCAAGGAGGGTGATAATATAGTATATATAATAATATGGTATATATAGAAGTCATAAGGGAGAGGGAGCCGGCAATCTACGTCCAATGGTTGGATATTAGAAAAAAAGTAAAGACCTAAACTATTAGATTAAGCACTCATTATTCAGATAAGAGTGATATAAATGTTAGCAATATAGTAGCCGTCATAAACGTGATATAAGAGTGAGGACATAGTAATATACATAGTGATACCTAGATTATACTAAATATTAATTATACGAGACGTATTTTTTGTAGCATATTAAGTAGTCACCAGTAAAAATCTTATATTCAGAAATAGGATTAATATCATAATAAGATATAGTATATAAATAATATGAGCAGCATACACTACATTCCTCATTATAGTATATTCGATAAATAGAAACTCTATATGTAGCCAGTATCGAAAAATATATCACTACTACTGCATTCCGATTACCTAGTATACACAGAGCCGTAAAATATAGGTTATAGAGTATATATATGTTAGATATAAGATTATATATATATAGTATATAGAGAAACGAAGTTTCATTCAAGCCTCTATATATCGTACTATATATATATATCACTCTCTTAGTTTAGTAGTAAGATATGTGCTATACTATAGAATGAACATATAGTAAGACTCATATACAATATGAATAACCATGAGATATATATTAATAGTGTGATAAGGAATATAAATATTCTTAATGATTAGGATATGATAGATAGTAGGTCATTAGTCTCACCCAAACGCATGTCTATGCAATTGCTACATCACTAAGAATAGAGACCTCATAACGGCCCCTACCTAATTTACACAAGAGTCACAGATACAACCGACGAGATTTTGTTCTCGCACTGGAACAAATCACGCCATAGATACGCTTTTCACATTCGCAGTGATAAGTTGCAACTTAAAAAGCAGAAACTGGTAATATATTAGTCTAAAATACCCATTACTGAGTTAGTGACACGCACTTCAATATAGATATGCTTAGCAGAATATAGTATCGTCTTAGCCGTTGTAGGCAGGGCGCGAGAGCTCTGGAAATGATGTGGTTAACGCTATCTTTTTCGTTAGACCTACGCCTATCAAGATTTTGCGTCAAGAATTAACGATAGAGGGTAAATGTTTGTATTGTAGCAGAGAAGGAGAATGGTTTGAAGCAAATCAAGAGTGTTTAAGAATGGTTATGGGACAATCTGGGATGTGTGTAGGTTCTGAATCAAACTGCTTCCAGAATTCAGTACTGAGACGAGATATCAAGAGTATTCCTAACATTAGATATGTTTTTTATTTTGCTCGTTGCAAGATAAATGTTAAAAATAAAAACCATCCCTCTCTCATTTCTCTTGACTCCTTTATATCCTCCCTATGTATGAGATTAGTGAGGGCGGCCTAATTCCTCCTCTACTGCCTATCAGTGGATCAACAGTGTATCCTCGAATCATCTCCTATAACTCAATCTCAGAGTGACGCGACGCTATAGCTAGAACAGTCCCATAGTGAGTCGAAGCGCCGTTATCCCAGCTCCTTCCGCATGGTCCGAACAGTTCTCCTCTGTCAAGTCCTAGGATGAACAGTCATACACTCGACAGTAAATGGTTCTACGATTCTTAGAAACTGGTTGGTTACCCTCGGTATCCGTTATAACTTCTTAAGTTAAAAGTTCCCGGAGGAAAACAACCTTATACAATTCTCTTTAGGTATGCGATGGAGCTTCTTCAGTAAGGCTCGCTCCCAAAAAAAAATCTTATCTCATACAGAATTTTCGCAAGATATGCAGAAACTATTAAAACTAAATATATGAGTAATTTTTTCAAAGTCGTTAAGTTTTTTTTTTAAGGTTTCTAATTGGACATTGGAAAAGATTTCTTTTAATTACTTAGTTTATGTATTAATTAATTACCTGTTAATACTTAATGTCTATATATAATTTATTTTTTAGTTACATGCATCATTGCTTCGGTAGTAATACTGAAAGGATTAAAGATAATATAAGTTGCAAGGGGCCAAGGAAAGAGTGAACACGTTATGATATATAATTAATTATAATTAATATCATATATATTAAAATATAATATATATATATATATATATCATATATATATATAATAATATCATTATATAATATTTATATATAATATATTAATAAAAAGTATATGAATATATAATTATATATATATAATATATACTATGGTTAATCTATGAATACCTAGCATATAAATTGGTTAAATAAACTTTTTATAAGCCTATAAAATTCCTAAAAATAACATTCCTAACCTAATTCCTTAACACATTAATTGTCTACCTAATAATTATAATTAAAACCCTACCTACTAATATCCCTATAGGCTAGCCTATATCCTTTTGTATGTTACTTTGCTAAAATACAATACCTACCCTACACTGCCATGAACGTACATCAGGAAAACTACTACTGCTTATGACCAAGTAAATTACCCAAACTAGTTAGAGAGGTAGAAGAAGGAAAAGGGACTATCCGTGAAGTAGCTAGGAGAAAATGTACCCAACCAAACACTCCAGCGATGGGTTACCAATCAACCTAACAGAACTGGAACTGGTGGTATGACTGTACTATCTTTAGAGGAAGAGAATTTAATCATATATGCTTTGCAATATTTGGCTAAAGCTGGATATCCACAAAACACAAATGATGTAAAAGACATGGTCCAGTCTTTCATAACTGCATGTGGACGGAATACCCCCTTAGAGGATAGCCGTCCAGGAGACGACTGGGCAAGTCTTTTTCAGAAGAGGCATCACGGAAAATTTTTGAAAAGAAAGCCTGAGCTCTTGACAAAGGCTAGAAGTAAATCTGTCACCTGTTGTTCTCCATTCATTTTTTGAATTATATACAAAAACTTTAAAAGATAATGGATTGTTCAATGATGAAAAAAGGAAATTTAACCTTGATGAGACCGCGTTAACCACTGACCCAAGGCTTGGTACAGTGTTTGTGGATCCTAAGTCACACACTGCTTACAAGTTGTCTGCAACAGAGGGAAAAGCAAGCTTTTCGGTTTTGTTCTGTGTCTCAGCAACTGGAGTGTACTTACCAACATTCACAATTTATAAAGGGAAGCATTGCTATAATACATGGACATTAGGAGGCTCAAAAGGTGCAGCATATGGTTCAAGTGATTCTGGTTGGATGACTTCTGAAAGTCAAAAAATAGGAGAAACCGGTATTACTTCTATTTGATGGACACGGAAGTCACCTTTCCTATAATACAGTGAAAAATGCAATTGATAATGAAATCATTATTG
The DNA here is from genome assembly GCA_015478945.1 of Trachelipus rathkii. Taxonomy (NCBI): domain Eukaryota; kingdom Metazoa; phylum Arthropoda; class Malacostraca; order Isopoda; family Trachelipodidae; genus Trachelipus; species Trachelipus rathkii. The sequence goes on along the minus strand of JABUQX010120976.1, from coordinate 18,819 downwards.
TGTGTTTACCACCTAGCACATCACATGCTTAGCAGCCACTTGATGTCGGTGTCTTTAAGCCATTGAAAAGTATTTGGAAGAACATATTAAATGATTGGGCAAAAGAATCACACTTAAAAACTGTAGACAAGGCAATATTCCCTAAGCTACTGAACAAATTATGGGACCAACTTTCCCTAAATCATGCAGTAGCTGGTTTCAGAGGAACAGGTCTGTATCCGGTTAATAAAGAAATTGTGATGAAAAAATGCGTACAACCATGCAATTTGGAAGAGAACCCTATAGAATCTGCAGATGAAATACCAATGCCAAAGAAAATCCTAAGGAAGTCAATTATTGAAGTCATTTCACCAAAAAATGTTGAAAATGTTAACAGTGAAGTTGGAAAAAGGAAAAGGGTAACAAGAAAAGCAGGAGAAATATTAACGGAGGACTCTGTTCTTAGTAGGCTTAAAGAACAAAAAGACAAAAAGGAAGGAGAGACCTCAGGGATAAATGTGTTGAAAAGCAAGAAATCTGCACCTAAAAAAAGATTAATAGTTGAAGATTTGAGTGGTAGCGAGACATCCCTATCAGATATAGTAGAAGGGTTTGATGTTATAAGTTTTAATGAAGGTAAAGCAGCTAAAAGGCCAAGGATGGAATTTAAAGAAAATATTACATATGTAATAGTTGTATATGAAGGAGAGAAGTTTCCAGGTTTGGTTATGAGTGTAAATAAAAAGACAGTTTCAGTGAAATGCATGCAGATGTCTGGGGGGCACTGGAAGTGGCCTAAAATTGAAGATGTCCACAACTATCCAGTAGAGGATGTTATACAAACAATTAAAGATCCAATACTCATTAATGAGAGGGGCATATACAAAATCCCAGAACTGGAGACATGCTGGTAGTGGGATTAAACCCCATGCCGGGCGCAGCCAAGTGTTAGCTTAAAGTAAATTTAAGGGAAAAGAATTAAGTAGTGAGTTTTCGAATGGAAATGACTGTAGGTTAGGAATAAATTTGGTTAATTAATAACAGTATTTTTCAAATAAGGAAAAATCGTAATACAATAATATAGGCTATAACTGAAAAGATTAAAGACGTTGCCTGTATGAAGTCCCTATTTGCTTGCTAATGTAATTTTTATTTTTTTTAGGTACCTACTAACACACCTGAAGTACCTATACGAAAAATTAAACTAATTTACATTTTTATTAGTTCTTTATAGACAAATATAAAATATCAATTCATTGTGCTTGCCAAAGTTGATATATTGCAAAAAATATGCGTTGACTTGTGTAGTTTAATTCTTATCGTCTTTTATGTGAATTTTACGATATGTTTCACAATAGTTTGAGTATCTAGACAATGGTTTCACTAACATTTTAAAAATTTTTCCTATATCTGTTTCAGAAGTGTTACTTATATAGGTCTAGTAAATAGTTAATGCATAGGAATATATGACGACTTAGGGAAATTGCTGATATATATTAGAATTTTTTTATCTTCATATAAAGGGATCTTATAAAATAATATCTTGTCCCATAATGATATGTAGCTATATCATTTTAAAGCTAAAAGATAGTGTGAAAAGATAAGCTATTTAGTTTATTTCTAGTTTTGTTTTACTTTACACAAATTAAGAAAGACCCACTCCACCCCATCCCTTGGCCCACTTCACCCTGGGTTCATTTTTTCACCTACCTCAATACCCATGCCTTGTAATGTATATTAATATATAAATATATAATGTTATATATATACATTTTAGAATCAATGTACACAGAGTGCAAAAATAGGCTATTAAGATTCATTTTATATTTATAAATATACCAAAAATGTTAAAAAAAATAAAATATTGCCCATTTCACCCTGGTCTACCCTATACTATATATATATATATATATATTTATATTTAAATATATATATATAATATATTATATAATATATATATATATATATTATATATAAATATATATCTATAAGTAATATAATATATATATTTGAATGTGACTGGGACGATTAGAAACTTCTGCCGTGACGATTATAGAAATTTTGACGATACGATGCCTGACGACAATTATGAAAATATATTTAAAAAAACTTCTCTCTCTCTCTCTCGTCTCTACTATATATATATATATATATATATAATATATATAATAATATTATATATAATTATATATATATATTATATATAGTATAGTTATATATATATTAAATATATATTATATAATATATACTAATATATATACAGAGATGTAAACAGGGGGGTCAGGGGTTCAACCCTCCCGAAATTATTTAACGATCAAAATTTTTGGATTCTCTAAGTCTCTTATTTAATAATAATCATAATGAATAATAATACTAATTAATAAGTAATAATAATAATATAATAATTAATGAATATGAAAAAAATTTATAGGGAAATGAGGAGACATGTTGGTGGCTGTACTGTTCTTAGATCAAGTGCTGTTCTTCATATATGTAAAAAATATTTAGACAGGGACTTAAATGTAAGGTTCCAAGTTTGTAGCAAATTGGCTACCTCAGTTAGGAATAAGATAGGATGTATCAAATATTTAAAAAGATAAGGAAGGGAGCTGTAATCGTTGATGGGATCAGCAGGTTCAATCCATTTCAACTAAATCTTTCTCTCCTCATAAAGCCAGGTTTCGATCATGCTTGTTGCTCTGGCCATTCATGCTGCTAGAGACAGTGCGTATCCGGTGTGGAAAAATTCTCATTCTCCAATCACTCTCGCAATTTTTCATCAACTAGAAATCGTTGCAAGGATACTCCTCGACGAGCAAAGCAGGCTTTCCTCAAACGAAAAGTGCGCTCACATCCTTGGTTCTCCTACTGACAAATCTTTCTGGCCTCTTGCCAAAACAATCTCTAGCAACTTCTGTAAATCTCCCTTTACCTCTGATGGTTCTGTTGTTAAGTTCTCCAACTGAAAAGGCCAATCGCTTCGGCCCTAGTTTCCACTAACTCAACCCTAGACGCTTCTGACATCTCCTTCTCCTCTCTTCTTCTTCTCAGGTGTCCTATGTCTTTTGCTTGAATGCCATTTGATCGGGTGCATAGGCCTGAAATCTATGAAGGATAGGAAGACGGCGTGGCCCAGATGTCATTCCTTCCGTTTGAGAGAGTGTGCTTCCGTCCTGACTCCACCCCTCGTTCAACTATACTCGCTATGTCTCAATACTGCCTCTTCCCCTCAGTGTGGAAGCCTCGCACAATGTACAACCTATTCGCGATAAAAAGGTATAGCCGCCTGATCCTTATAACTATCACGCTATATGCTACTTGTATTCCTATCTAAGTCTGTTGAAACCCTTCTCAAACTCCCACTTCCTGAGATTACTGGAAACTCATCTCCCTTCCTTCCGATAGCCATACGCGCTTTCAGCGCTCGAGGTCTTCAAATGGCGATAACTTTCCTATCCGAACCGATAGTTAGTACGGCTTTCAGGGCTCGAGACTACGGGAGACTTGCGTGATGGTCGACTTGACATATGCAAGCATTTGAACCGAGAATGACATTACTCATGCCTCTCCAAGCTCCCTTCTTTGGGTTCCTCTTTCCTTGCTTAATTAGTCTAGCTATTCTTCAATCTCTAAATCGGCTGGTGATGGGGCGAACTTCTTTCTGTCAATAGTGTGTTTCCTCAGGGGTTCTGTCTATTCCTACTTTATCCTATCTTTTCATTTAATGAGCTTCCTCAACTTGCACACTAACCATCCACTCAATGACCAAGTTGACTCAACCCTTCATTATTCACCTCATTCAATTCTGCTTCCTCTTTACTTCTAGATTTGCCTCTTTCTTAATCTTTCCTATTCTATTCTCCTTGATCTGATAGAAAATCCGGATGGGGTCGTCTCAACCTGTGAAATTCAATTCTTAAAAAGCCAACTTCTACAAATCTCCCTCCCTCTCTAAGACATCTAACTTCCTATCTCTTTCGACGGTCTTCTCGTCTCTCCTGTTGACAAGATAAACATCCACAAACAAACATAAATCGAAAAAAATGTAAGACTAAATTCTGTAATTGGTTGTTTAGGCGCGGCTCTCCAAAGAAACTGGGTATTCTGTTTAGACTGCGAGAACTTTTTTTTTCTCTTCTTAGTTGCTTCAGCTAAAACAAGGGTCTCATCGCCCCTTAGGAGTACTGCTTCTCATATCGGCGGGGGGGGTCTGGTTTCAGTCTCCCTGTTGGACAATATATTTAACATCCTGGCCTTACTCATAAACAAAAAAAATGTTAGATTGGAAATGCTCATGGTACAAACGGTTGCTAGGGCGCGCCCTCAAAGAAAGAGTTCTGTTTTGACTGCAAGACTTTTTTTTTCTTCTTAGTTGCCTCCAGCTATACAAGGGTCTCATCCACTCATGTATGGAGTACTGCTCTCATATCTGGGGGGAAGGGGGCTCTGTTTCACCGGCTTTTGATAGTGGTCGAGTCAACAAGGAAAACAGGCTTACAAAACTGTTTCTTGTGTGATTTATCTCTATCTATAGTGCACCGCCATGTGGCAAGTGCTCGAGGGAAGTTATCACTCGCGTACCACAACATTTACGACGCCCCTCGCAGCACAAGGAGTGCTGTATTCTGCGACAAGTGTTGTGTTGAATGGTAACTCCAGGCGAGTTCGCTGTGGTGCTTCATCTTTCCCGCCACTCTGTTCTGGTGGAATTCTCTTCCATGCTTCTGTAGTCCCTGTTTGATTTAATCTCCCTCACTTTTAAGTCTGCGTCTGTGCTCATTTGCCTAATTTGCGCCTAGAGGGTGAACTTTTTGAGCGTACTACACCCCCTCCTTGAATAGGGCTCTGACTGAGTGGTGGTAAAAACTGTAAAAAAAATCCTTAAGGTGGGCAGATATATAGCAAATGAACTAAATCCCTACCACCCATCCAAAACATTCATTCCTTTCTTTTTTTCCTGTTTTGGTTTGTTTTTTCTGTTTTGTATGTTTTCTTGCTGGAGGCGGCCATGTCATATTTTCAATTTTTGGATTTGTGTGTTGTTTATTTGTGTGGCCTTTCAGTTTGTTTTTTCATCTATTCACTAATTTTTGATTTTTCTGATTATCTTTTGCACACACATTCACACCTGCCGTCATGTTCACACATTGCATATCACTTTCTTTAGTGTGTTGTTTTTTTTTGTAATCCTTAGCGGGTTTCGTTCATATGCTTTGTCATTTTTTTTATGTTTGCATTTTATTTTTTTTTTGGTTTATTCCTCTTTTTTGGTTTTTTTTTTCAATTCATACAACTGGTGTAGTCCCCAGTACGGTATGGAGAGGGATGTGGGCGGTGCCCCAGGCGAGTATCCCCACTGAAAAGGTCCAAGTCTCGGTTCGGCCTCCTATTTCCACTAACTTACCCTCAGATGGACCAATGTCACAACAACACATACTTTTACCTACAAACTTAATTTAACTCTTAGAATTCTAGCACTCACACACACAAAAACTACCATAGCTCTCTACCACAAGTGCTCTCAATCAGAAGAGTCCAAATCTTCTAATTCGCCTCGTGCATTGCCTTTCCACACCACTGAGTGAGTGCATTCAGACGTTTCCCTTTTATCTTTGTTTCAGTTCGTATATAGAAGTTCAAATCTGCCCAAGCTCATTTACATCCATCACAGCTCTCGTGAAACTCTCTCAACATTTATTCTCTGAATTTCCATGTATGACATTAGAATCATACATTTTTCGCTGCAAGATAGAACGGCCGCTTACCGCGATCACGACCTTCTCTAAGCAACAATAGCATTCCTGGCAAAGATAGGTGGTAGTGGGCAGCCGAACCAACTATCACATCATTAGTTTGCCTTACGGGACACATTAGGACAGTACGGAAGTCGGACAATTTTTCATCCCACACATAGGGATAAAGGATAGGGATGTCTGCAAAGATGGACTTGGTCTACGAACAGGGGTGATGGATATAAGTATGGTGTAATGGTATGATGATAAAAAGCATGGCTGCTCTAAGAAGTTGTACTGAGGAATGAAGACCGATGGATATGAAATGCAGAGAAGGCGACCATATGCACTGGCGTATACATACCATAATCAAATGGGTACACATATATATATATATTATATATAATATATAATATAATTATAATATATATAAATATAATTATATACTATATATATATTATATATATATATATAATATACTATATAATATAATATATTTTATTGAGTTTAATATTATCCAAAATTCCCTTAATATTTGTTCAATTAAATCAGCAAAAATAAAGCAGTAAAAATTGCAATGAGCGATCTTGAAAAAAGAATATTTATGACGATTTTTGCCAAATGACCAACTGACGATTAAGTCATACCATCACCTAATATCTCATATACGTATATATTATATATAATATCTATATATATATATATATATATTATGATATCTGATATATATAGTATATTTACAATCTGGTAAAAGTTTTATATGACTGATTCAACATAGGCTATGTAATGGTTTTTCCTGTAAGTTTCAATTTTTGAGATAATTCTCTCTGGCACCTTTCCTGGAATTAAATACAATATATATACTATATATAGCATATATAAATTTATTTTTTATTTTTTTTTTTTTTAATTGAAGATTTGATGACTCACGGGCAATGCCCTTTCAAAAGGAGGGGGCAAAAACAAATCAAAAATATAATGTTAAAGAAAAATAATACAAAAAAGAGAAAGAAAAATTTAAAAATAAAAATCAACGTGACATCAGACTAACACGCGTTCATATATTCTATAATCTAATCACAGGACTAAATAGAGGAAGATAAAAAATTGTGGAGAAAAGAAAAGACGCAAGGTTCCACAAAACAGATGTGCTGGAAAGAAGGAGGTAACCAACAATCGATCATAAAGTACCAATATTACTATATATATATATATTATACTATATATCTTATAATATAATATATAATATTTAATATAGTTATATAAATAATATATAAGTATATATATATATATATATATATATATATATATAGTATATATATGCGTAAAGCTGTAGACAGGGACCCACATTTGAGGACCCGTGAATTTTCTAAGTTCAAAGAAATTTCTAAGTTCAGAAAAATTAAGTTAAGTTAAGTTTTTTAAGAAAATCTTTAGTGGCAAGCTTCTGGCTAATTCCAGAAGCTTGCACTAAAGAATTTTCTTCAAAAAACATAAACTTTCAATGTTGCTGAACTTAGGAATTTTTTGAACTTAGAAAATTTCGGTCTCAAAAATGTGTGGGTCCCTGTCTAACAGCTTTACCTATATATATAATATAGTATATTAGAAAAAATATATATATATACATATATTGATATATACTAATATAAGTATATATATATATATATATATATATATATATTAGTATATATAGTGCTATATTATAATAAAATTTTAGATTTCAACCTAAACAACTTTACTACACTTCCTAAAATTAATTTTTGAAAATGAATTCCAAGAGAAGTAGAAGACTGATTGTGAACCGATTTCATGAACGGTCTTCAATCTTTGTACTGTGAGATATCTTCGGAGGAAAGGTTTTTTGCAAGCGAATGGAGGTGTTTTAATTGATAATATATCAACAAGTAAATCTAAATGATATTAAGTTTAACTGATAATACAGTTAAATTTTGTTAATATCGGGGTATGTGGTTTGAATGTAAAGCCTCCGGCGAATTTTTTAAGGTGTTCTGACTTCACCACGATCACAGTATAATATTGTGTGTGTGTCTTGTTGAAATGTTCTAAGATTTTACTTGGATTGTAGATTGTGATTTACTGGATAATAATAATAATATATCAATAATAATATATTAATTAATAATAATAATAAAATAATAATAAATAAGTGTATTTTCCTTTTTTTAATAATATATTTTTCTTAACTTTTTGTCTTTATTATTTTTTTTTTATATAAAATTGTTAAACAAAATTTAGGATGACAGTCTTTCTTGGAAGATGCCAGACATATGATGTGCTTCATTTTTATTAAACATTTACAATTTTTAATATTTAAAACTTTTTGATCCTGTTCATAACCACTTAAATTAATTGTTAGGATCATAAAATAGCAACATGTAAAAAAAATTACAAACATAAAACAAAACAGGTCCATGTGCATCAAACAGAAAAGGAACCGATTTCTCTAGTTGCAGGGTCCAATGCGGAAAAGTCCCAAAAACCAGGGCTGCGGAGCCGGAGCCGTGGAGCCGCAAGGTTTTGGGTGGAGCCGGAGTCGGAGGCGAAATCTTTGGGGTGCCTGGAGCCGGAGCCAGAGTCGAGCCAAAATTTTCGAGGGACGGGAGCCGAGTCGCAAAAAAGACTGCTACTCCGCTCCGGCACGTACAAAATTAAGTAATTATTTTATTTTCACACTACAGTTATATATTTATATAATTAATATAAAATATATATATCATGTATAGATAATATATTTAATATATATATATATAATATAATATACATATATATATATATATTTAGGGATGTGCCGAATATTCGGTAAGTATTCGGTATCGGCCTATTCGTCCAAAATGCCGAAATTCGGTATTGCGGACTTTTTTTGAGCCTGAAACGTATTCGGAGGGGCCGAATAGTTAGGCTTAATAAACAAATAAGAGTTACTTCAACAATAAAGCGAAAGTTATTTAATTTTAAATGAAATGTTTGATAAAAATACATCCAAACAAATTAAAGCTTTGCTAAATTAATAGTGGCCAATTTGGCGAAAATCTTGTCATTTGTCAGATCCTATAAGGCACTTTGACACTTTATCAATATGTCTAAAAATAAATCCAATAAGTCCTTTTGTTTACAGTACCAAATCCCAATTTGTAATGATTGAGAGCTGGCTTGCCTATCATTTCACATGTTGCAACTAGCATTCACGATTTCACATATTATTCAGAAGTCCTGTTATAGATATTTTATTTACTTGCAGAAGCATTTTCTTTCATCCTCATTTTCACCATTCAGCACCGGCAGCTGCAAAGCAAAAACTTAACAGATTGCAGCTGAATGTCAAACTAGCACTAAATTAATTCAAGACGGTTGAACAGGAACTATGACATATGCTTAATACAGAGTTGTTTGAACAAAAAGTTCCTCTATCCATATACGCTGCTGAATGCATTCAGAAAATGTTGACTGATTTTAAGTGGCAAAAATATTGCATTTACTTGATGCAATTTACAAGACATCACTAAAGACAGAGCATTAAACCGTGAAGTAACAGTCCGCGCCAAGGTGAATCCCTTCCATTTTAGCAATAAAATCTATGTTTTAAATAAGGCAATTAAAAGCAAAAGCTTTCAGTGGAACCTTACACTCGTTGAATAGCTTAAGAATCAGTAGAAAAAAGACTCTAAGCTTACATGTGATAAATATTTTTGTGTGAGCTACTTTGCTTAGATCTGGCGATATCAAGCTAATTTTTCAACATGAAAATCAGATGTAATCAGTAAAAATATGTGTCGTTGAGGGCTATGTGAAAAGATATGCAATGAAAATTTAGCTCCTGACTCTTATGCTGACGATAATTCACGTAGTGGGGAAAGTGAGGCTGAAGGTTCCATTTTTATTTCTTAGAGTCGGTTTTAAAGAAATGTGGCATCAAAATCGTCATACATGAGAAAGAAAGTGAGAGTGAAGTAAAAGAAAGTCCGCATTCTTCTGACGATGTATTATTGTACATAAATATAAAAGCTACATAAGGAAACATCAAGAATAGACAAATTATATAAGTTGTTCCTACTTTGACCAGTGAAGACAATGATATCCCCTTAATTGGTGGGAAAAACACTGGAAATAGTTTTATGAATTTGAAAAACAATAGCAATAAAATACCTTTAAGTTCTCTGTGAACCTAAGTCGATAAGTGAAAGAATAGGCAAGAGCAGGAGGAAATATTTATGAAGCCACAAGAAAATAGATTATCCCCTGAAAATGAAGAACTGCTAATGGTCTGTCATTTTACTTTAGACGCTTATTCAAGATGAGTTTAGTTTAATATCTTTAACTATGAAACTTTTCAATTTTCATTTAATTACGTTTAATATGTGAATGGTTTGCTAATGTAAGAAATAGTTATTTACTTTTTGTTTATACTTTGTATATAACACTGGTAAACATGAAATTTCTGCGGGGTTTCGCAATTGATTATTGATCGTTCTGATTCCGCAAAAATGTAATCGTTTTGCTATATACATCGCATTGAGAATATTTGTGTATACCAGATTTGTAAAATTTTATGATTTTTAACTTTTTCAAGAGGGTCTATCACAAATAGTGGGATAGATTATATATATAGGAATATATATATATAATATATATATATATATATATATTATAAATATATATATATATATATATATATAATGGGATATATGAAGGAGAGAAAACGAATCACCAGAATGATATGATACCAGTCCTTGCATAGATATATGTTAGAAACATATAAAGCAACTATGAATAAAGAGTAACATGGGCACAACATGAATTAATAGAAGGAATGGGTTTAGTTCATGTAAACACATACCTACGATGGTAGTAACTTCTCTTCCTAGACGTATCTACTGTGCAATAGCGCTGGAATATCCCCATTAACTCCTGACAATAGTCGGCCCATCGATATTCGATCTAGTCCTCACTTGGCCCTCGACCGCCTTCCATGAAACTTAGATCTTGATGGAAGCGTTCCCCTGCTCATCACTAACATCGCCCAGGTTATCCGGAAATTTTCTTCGGTGAAAATGTAAGTAGTGCAACTTTATGCTCATTCTACATCCATGAGAATGAAAACTGTCTACCAGTTCCTGTACAATGTTAGTGTTTCTCGGCTTTCCTGTTCCCCAAAAAATCTGTGCTAGCATCTGAAAAAACATTCTGCCTCTTGCCTCTAACAGCAGTCCATGTGTTGTAGCAAAGGGGAGAGTCACGGAGGGAGTGTCCGTATCTTGTGGGCCATCAAATATCCCAGCTTTTTTCTTCTCGCAGCTCAGACCAGGAAACCGTTTGAGCATTATATGGAGCGGAACATTCACCATCAATGGGTCCACTGGCCTCCAAATTTTTCATCAAACTAAGTGTTATGTGTAGTGGGAGGTAAGATGATGTCTTCTCTCTGTACAAGTGGTTCAACGTACGATGTTCCCTGTCACCTGGCGTCAGGTTCCTCGGTGGCCATTCTCTTTTGGTCCAGTGAATCCTTTCCGCCCGGCTGTCCCAATAGCACAGGAAGTAGGGATATTGGTGAAACCTGCTTGCTGACCCGAGCGCAAAATGTTTACGCAGTTTTGAGGTCAACGCATTAATACCAATCCATGTACCCGATATGCAGCCTCTCCAAACTGTCCTTGAGTTTGCATATCTCCTTCTTCATGCCGTATCCGAGTACCCTAACTAGAACCGGAAGCATACCTGTTGCCTGTTGGTAACAACACACAACTTGTTAAACTGGAAGTGTCAATAAACAGTCGCCACTCAACCTGCATCGTATGCTGGGAGTCCGATAGCGAGTAGTAAGGCCTGAACAAACTTCACTGCAAATACACAAAGGTTACCATCTGACTGGAAGAGCCTTCGCAGCTCTGCTTCCTTGTTACGATAAAATGTTACTCTTGTGCATGGTCCAGCAAGTTCATTTTTTCATGCACCTTCGAAGCGCAACAGCTCAGGACAACTTCAGCAAATACAACTCTCATACAAGATCGTTCAGTTCACCCTGGGTGAACAATAACGGACCATCCAACTGTATTTCAGATGGATGATAGACATCATCCAGGTCATTGGCATCCATACATGTAGACATACTAAAGTTACCACAATGCCTCCCGAATATCGATCCTGCAGTAAAACTTGCTGCTACTGTAGATATATGCGGAAGGTAACGTCATACAGCCTACGTAGTGCGCACATGAATTTTGTCATTCCTAAGGAATATGCAAAAAATAGGGATCCATGATTGCCACAAAAACGGGATGTGATACAGCAAATCCGAGAATATATATGGAATCAGCACCTCCGAATTACTTTACTATATATCTGCTACAAAAAGTCCATCCAAGAAAAATTTCAGCTTTTTTTGTTGACCAGTGTGAGGTTTTCTTTATTTTCCCTAAATGATTGACCGCACTTTGAAGATAACTATTCGGCGAATTAGCGAAGTGTATTAAATTCGGCCGTATATTCGGTATTCCGTCCGAATACTTTTAGCCGATATTCGGTATTTCGGTATTCGCTTTTTTTCACTATCGGCACATCTTAATTATATATAACTATATATAACTTATGAGAAGTATCACCTCCAACCTTGATAGCTTCTATAAGTTGGGACATTGACAGTTAGAATGTTTTTTTCTGATTAAGCCGGATATTTATATATATATATATATATATATATATTATATATATTATAATATATAGTATACTATATATAGTATATAGCTATATAGTTCTTTTGTACTAGTATATAGTATAAGTATTATAATATATAATATATTAAGTATATATATATAACTATATTCTCTTTTTCAAGAAGTATCTTATGTGTTATTTCTTGTTCAAAACTAAAAATGTTCTATACTTCTATTAGGTAACTTAAATTAATTAAGTTTATTATCTTTAGAAAAATCATGTGTCAACTAAACCAAAATGGAAAACACCTCATGTACTTGAATATTTAATTTTGCTCTGAAGATAAAAGTACTTACATTTGTCCATTATGGAACATGATTGCATAGGTTAATTGGAAGACCATCAGTTTCGATCAGACTTTAAAGAGTTTACCAAACCACGAGTTACTCATGGAGGCCACAATACCTCTCACTGGAATCCTTAACCATTAGATGCGATCATTTAAAAAGCTCTCATTCAAACATTGCTCTGGAATTGTTAAAAAGAAAGGTTGAAGAAAAAGCTGTTCAGGAATGAACCTTTTAATTTTTGGAAAAACTCAACAAAAGTGGATCTTCTTTCATTTGTTAAAAACTTGTTCTATCTATGCTCAAATGAAAATTTCATTAGGATTTTTTTTGCAAGAGCAGGATTTAAAGAACTATGTGGATGACATGACTTCGAAACTGGAAGTTCCCTTTAGAGCGGGAAAATATTCGTAAAATTCTAGAAGAAGCAGATAAGCAACAAAAATAAACTTAAAAGATTGCTTAAAGGAAACGCTCTTGCATTTAAAATGGGGATGCTGCACATAGGGCAAAGGCTAATTATTTTGCCAATAAAGTTAGATTAAATGAGTCGATAAAATAAATATACAATATTAAATTCTTCCGTTAGCAGTAAGAGATACGAAATCGCAACATTCAGCTAATATAGTCCGAGAACTTGTTATTGACCGTTTTAAAAGAATCTGCGAAATAATGAGAAGGCAAGTATCTAGCTAGTTACGGATAGCTGCATCAAGACAATGATCAGATGTTTTGAAAATTAAAATAGGACAATGAGAATGAGGAAACAGGAAGCTGGTAAATATGAATCTTGATCTTTATGAATGCAACAAACGAAGAAGAAATAGTCTTGTTTTCAGACATGAACCTTGATAAAACCATGATAAAAACTATGTTCCGATGATATTAACCTTTCACACATGAGGTGTGGAGTTCATACTTTATGTTAGCAGCTCGTGATTGTCTCCGCAATACCTTATTAGCGTAAATCTTATAAGCAAGGCGAAACAAACAGCAAAAGCAACACAAATCCCAATATTAATGGAAGGTCTAAAGCGTAAGCTGGAAAAGTTCAATCTTAGATCAAGAGACCAAGAATGGGAAGTAGCATGTCTTATGATCATAAGGCTTCTGCAACTAAAAGACCATATATATTAGTATGATGCTTGCAGGTAACTTCCTGAACTTTCTCTCTCATATGTTAAGTGGGAACAAATCGACTCCACTCAAAAATTATTCAATCAGAAGTCTTGACTTGCAGAATTTTTTTTTTTAGAGAATGGATTTTTATCAATTAGCATAAATTCAATAGAAAGGAAGGAAAGGAATGTTAACTGAAAACAAAATATTTTCTCTGCCACCATCTTTGTTTGTCCACAGTTCAGTGTCTTCCTCAGAACCAAAGATCTGATATAAGCTAGGAATGGTCTTTGTGAACTAGGACTTAAGATGAATAATACTATGAACAGAAATCTGGGTCGGAGTCAATAGTTTCAGCAGTTTTCCGGAATCCTCTCCCTTGTGGATATCTGTGTCATGATGCACGAGTACAATATTTGACCAATGTGGAGGCCATGCAGAAAAGCGACTGAAAAAAGACAATATTCTTCCAGTAAAAGACCTTTAACCTAAAAACCTCTAGAAAAGTACAATTAAGAATTCCACAAGGCATTAGGTGAAAAAATAATAAAAATCAACCGAAAATCAAAATAACAGTTAATTAAAGAGGATTTCCTTACAATCTATCCTATAATTTTTCAAGATGCGGCTTACACAATTTACAGCTTTCTCTCCTAGTCCAAGTGAATACTTGAGAGCTTATTTTTCTGCTTAAAAATATAAAATTGATCTTAGGAGACGCTGAAGAGATTTTATTGAAGAAGTTTTAGGTGTAAGGAAAATAGGGGTGTGCGATCAGTTAATGACAAATATTTAAACAATAAAAAAAGAAAATTGTATTTAAATTTAGGACGAAAGTGAATTATATATATTTTTTTTAAATAAAAAATGTTTTAATAAAATTAAATTACATACGTTCAGGCAGCTCATGTTCAAAGAGGAAGTTAGATTTTAAACTAAGGTGAAACTAAAATATAATTTTCCCGTTTTTTAAAAAAAAAATAAAAAAAAACTTTTTTAGTAAAATTATTATACCGAATATGTCAGCGCAGTTAGCGTTACGAAGACAATTCATGAAAATTTAGGAAGAGAGGAATTATTTCTTTTTTCCTGTATTTCTTAAAATTCTATTTACTATATAAATATTTTCTAGTTTTAATTCTAGTTAATAAAGATGTCGTTAACCAAAACATTCCAATTTCATCAAGACAATATATAAAAATTTGTAAAGTTTCGGTTTAAGCGTATGTGTCAGATATCGATATTTTAGAAAAGATAAGCAATTTTATAATAATCCCACCATGCAACGTGCCAAGTGTTCCCCCCTCAAAATAATCTTAGTATTGGAAATAGTTGGTAATCGACTTTTTTATTTAGGTAGAAGAAAACATAAAAATTTGAATTGCTATAAAAAGAACTTACTTTTTTGAGTTTTTTTTTTTAGCGTCCAAAGATTTATTTTCAAAATTCATTTTATTTAATCTTTTGAGTTTGTGATTTTTCTTTCTATTAATTTGGTCCACAATAAGTGTTGTATATATAGATATTATATTATATATATACTATTATATAATATATTATTATGTATATTAGTATATATTATATATAATATACTTATATTAGTATATAATATATAATATATAGGTCAGATTTTTTTAATGCTCACATTATGTAACTAGAGAACGGCAGTCCTACAGTAAAATAAAACAAATTGCCTATTTGGAATCAGCGGATAATTCTAAGGATGTATTATAAAGTTTTTTTTTTTTTTTTTTGGCTATTCATCGAAATATTTTAAAAATTATTCTCCCCATTTTAGGGGCTCGAGCCCGACGGGGACAGAGAGGGGGGAATTTTCATACCCCGGAAGGGATGGTCGGAGGAACGCCCCGCGACACCCCAAACGACGCAAGAGCGGGGTTCCGGAGGGGGGATAGCCCGCCGTCGTGCCACCGGGAGTCCGAGAAGACCCCGACTCCTGCCATCTTCGCGGTTTACCCCTTGGGGTATCTTTTAGTTTAAAAAAAAAAAGAATAATTTTACTTCCAAAAACACTTGGTATTACTTTAAGTCTAAAGGAAACCAAGGGTAAACCGCAAGATGGCAGGAGTCGGGGTCTTCTCGGCCTTCACCGGTGGACGACTCGGGGGACTAATCCCCCCCTCTCTGGGATGTCTCCGAACCCCCGCCTCTTGGTCTTTGATCGGGGTTTCCTCCGACACCCCCTCCGGGTAATGAAACGTCTCCCCCTCTGTCCCCGTCGCTCGAGCCACCTAAATGGGGGGAAATATTTTTAAAATATTTTCGATGACATAGCCAAAAAAAAAAAAAAAAAAAAATAAAAAAAAAAAAAAAGGAAAAAAAAAAAAAAGGTTAAATCATGCCTAGAATTTTCCGCTGATTCAGAATATATAATTTGTTTTACTGCCGGTCCTAGAGTTACATACTGTGAGCATTTAAAAAATCTGACATAGTATAATATATATATATATAAGTATAATATATTATTATATAATATATAAGTGATATATTATATATAAATATATATATAATCATATATATAATACTACTAATATATATATATAATATATATATAGTATATATTATTATATATAATCCCCTACTGGGCTGTGATATATATCTAATCATATAGATATAAAATATACTATATTATATATAAATATATATATAATAAGTATATATATATATATATAATAGTATATATAATATATATGGCGTAGGCAGGGGGGGGCACTTGCCCCCCCTAAATTTGGCGAAAAAAAAATGAATCCTATTTATATGTTTGCAAGACGACGTTTTTAAAGGTTTTTATTATGTAGAAATCAACTGAAGGAGTAAATTTACTGAAGTACTAACGTACTCATAAACTACATTTTTTTAAATAGTTTTTAATATTTTTTCATTTTCATATTGGCTGAAGTCTATTACCATAGTCCAGTGTTTTTATTTAGCTGCTAGATTCTTTTGAGCAGTATTTCTCGCTGCAACTCTCAGTAAGTTGATAGCATGGCGGCTAATAATAGCTGCTAAACATAATATATATATATATATATATCATTATATTATTATATATATATATATATATATATTTATTATAATATATATATATATATAGTACTATAGTTACAGTAATATATGTATCACTCAACCTTTGCCCCCCGCCCTAAATGAAAATCCTGCCTCGCCCATGTATATTATTATATGTATATAGATATCTACTGGGCTTGTGATATATTATATAATATATATATTATATATATAAATATATATAATATATATATAATATATATAATTATATATATATATATAGATAATAGTATTTATATAACAAATGTTTTAATTTTAATTAAAATTTCATATTTTATTTTAATAACACATTTAAGTTATTCATACTAAACCTATATACAATTAAATTCTCTTTTTTGAAAAAATTATTTAATGTAAATTTTTGCCCTAAAGCCAGTGCCACTCTTACGTGTTCGAACAAAACATATTTATATATGGGTAACAACAATTCCAATATACCATAATACGAGATTTATCCGGAAAAAACAATCGATATTGTGATTTACAATTACCTCAAACCGATATATTAGAAAATTGTTGTATACAGAGAATTAATTGATTTTCAATTTGTAAATGGAAAACGGATTATAACTAGAGTCGGCAGCCGAAAACTTAAAATGCCGGAGCCGGAGTCGAGCCGGAGCCAATTTAAAAATGCTGGAGGCGGAGCCGGAGCTCGCGAGCCTAGGTATTTAAAGAGTGCTGGAGACGGAGCCGGAGTCGGTAACTTTTAAAATACCTGAGTCGGAGCCGGAAAAAAATTTGCCGCCTCCGCAGCCCTAGTTAAAAAACTCTGTCAATACACTGAAAATTTGTGAAGATTTTTCAAAAAAAGTTTTTAAATATTTCCAAAAATAGAAAGTCGAATTGTGAACCCATTATAGCACTTTTCTTTCACTCAACTTGATAGGATTAATGGGTCACCAAATTTTTTGGTTCCCAGAACATCAATATATCTCCGAGATATCTGATGTTTTTTTTTTACATAACATGATATAATATATATATATATATAATATATATATATATTATATATATATATATATATATATATATATATAATATATTATAGTAAAGGGTATGCACAGGACTTCCACAATTTTCTGAAAAATGCTATCCAACAATCAAGATATATATTATAGTAATCATATGATATATATTATATAATATTATATATATATATATATTATATATATATATGGTGATATATTTACTATTAACTATATAGCTATTATATAGTTATGTATTATTATATATGGATATATTGATTTTGACTTTAGAATTTTTATCAGAAGAGATATGTGGTCCTTGCTATCCCTTTATTTTTATATATATTATATATATCTACTAATATATATATATATATATATATAATATATATATACTATATATATATATAAATATATATATATATTATTTATAATATATATATATTGTGGCAAATTGTAGAAACTGTACTGTGAGTACGCGAGGTATTTCCCTAACCTAACCTAACCCTAACCTAACTTAACCAAATTAATTTTCATTATTAGTGAGCCCAGTTTGTGATCAAGAAACTTAGGAGTTCAGGTTGTATGCTAGCCTTGTGAGGTGGTTGCCTATATCCTCACACTAGTCACAGTAGTTTCTACAAATTTGCCTATATATATTATATATATAGTATATATACATTATATAATATATATATATATATATATAATATAATAATCTATATATGATATATATATACTATATATTGTAGACTGGTGAAATCATGAAAATAAGTTGGCAGTAAAAGGCGTAGCGGGAATGCTTTGGTTGTTCCGAATTCGTGCGTACACTTACTGAATCAGATGACTAATTTTCAAACATGCGAAAGTAGGGGCGTCTCGGCTCACCTATGTGTATTCCTGTCGACGCGA
>JABUQX010120975.1:22500-31556 GCA_015478945.1 Trachelipus rathkii | reverse complement strand
GAAGATCAAACCCATAAACATATTCTATATTTTTTTATTAAATAATAAAATTATCTTAAATTATAAATCTTTATAAGCAATGTACGTTATAAATTAATACGAATAGTAACATAATATACTCATCAGAATATTATCCTATTACATTAAACTCTTTCTATTATAGAATATAAGGAAAAAATATTAACAAATAACTCGTATCTATGATAAATCGCTACTCTACCAATATATTACTATATAAGTCCCTTCTACGGTCAATATATTTATAATAGTTGATTTAAAGGGGTTGAAGGTCCCCCCTTTACGGGGGGAGTTAGTGATACCCATTAAGTGGGACCTATAATATAACTTAGTCGTAATAACGAATGGTAATATACGTTTATAAATATCTGTCGTAATTATTTTATAAAAACACCCTCCAAATTTTATACAGCTCTCTATTCACGATTATACCTACTTATTATAAACTTAAAATATCCCCTAAAAAATAAGAACCATATTTGTCGGAAGACCTTTAGAGCGTCTATAAAATTAAAAGGACAGTGTGTACGGTACGGGGGCTATATATATACATATAATACTATATTATATATTATAATACTATATATATCACATATGATGCGGGGACCGGTATATATGCATGATTTTGCTCATATGCTATATAGCGGTGAATACTTCTAGTAGAGTCTAGATTGAGGAATTCTAATCGTGAGGTTAAAATTTGAACAAACTATAAAAAAAAAACAATACTCGGTAATTTAGATTCCTTCTGGTATAATATATATATATACACTTCTTCGATGGAATAATAAATAATATTATAATGTGTAGTGTTAATATTTGAAATATGTTAATGTATTTAATATAGTGCGCGCTGCGCGTTACTCGCGTTGTATATAATACGTAATCTCGTCTCCGGATCAAGATTACGTTTCTATTTCACGTACTATATACGAAACCTAACCTCTTCGTTTAGCTTAAATTATATAACAGATATTCGCTCTTAAGATGTACCCCGACTATGAGCGATAAAAATATGATCGCTGTCCAAAAAGTACTAGTACCCTTAGGCAACCATAGTCCGATTCATTTCCGTTAACCCCATAACTCTGTGTCGTGTGTTGGTGATTTCTCCCCCCTTTTTCTTATATTAAATTTAACCAAACCACATTGTTATTCTATGGCGATCTGATACCCTACGTACTCGCCTAGCGGGCCAGTCCATTATAAATTAAGGCCTCTCCATACAGAGAAAGGCATTATCTGAAATTAAGATTAACAGATCTTTCCACAAAAAGCGTTGTAACACGTAAATCCCGGCTCAATAACTGCGGATACTTTATACTCTACCTGTTGTGAGAATAAGAACAGGCGTGAAGCTCGGAATGATCTCTCACAGTATCTTCTTCCATTTACGCGCTCCAACTACTAGATTAACCACTATACATGTCACCAAACTTTTAAGATGTATCGTAGATAACTGTAATTAGAAACTTATTAATATAATATAAGTTAAATAATGAAAAATATTAAATAGTCGAATTTAAATTGTATGGTGGCATATTAAATGCATTAGTGAGTTTTATCGTGGTTCCCTATCGAGAAGTACACTCCTATTGAGTAAAGTAGATATTAGCATATATATTTTTACCTCTGATTGACAATTTATTTCAGATTATGTTTTTATTTATTTATATATTTATTATAATTAGTTATATTAATTATCCTCAATATGTAAATCACATAAATCCCTATATCTAATTATATTATGTAGTAATATAATGCTAAGTAAATATAATTTTCATCCTATAGTTTATTAAGCAGGAAATAATCTCCCGTGTGTGTATTGCACCCAGCAAATATATTGTTGCTGGGCAATAAAGATAAAAATACTTATAATGTCTATATAAATTTTTTACGCACAATAATAATTTCTTTATCATTCCTAAAATTACCATGTTGACCTGTTGAATGAGTAAAGAAAGTAAACACCACACTGATGATATATATATAGAATGATAATACCGCCGGATAAATAGGTATAAGAGAATTCAAGCATTAAGACAGCTATCAAATTACAAAATTTTCTATAATTTTCCAATTACAAAATATAAGCGAAATAATAATACTATAAAGCAAGAAGCTTTCCTTATGTCTTACTATTCCTTAATTTAAATTGAGCTCCAATTTTGATGGTAAGTAATTATTCAAAGTATAGATGTTTTAATATATCATTAGAAATCAAATCATGTCTGCTGTTGATATTATGGTAAATTTACAATGATTAGAATTTGTGAGTAAATTATTAAATGATAATATTTGTGTGATGCCCTTGAGTACATTACATTAAATTAAACTACTTATATTCAGAATTTATAATAAATATAGTAGCCTATGCCTTCAAAATAAACTAAAATGAGTAATGAATGTAATTCATAATATTCATTATTCATATAATGTGGTTCGTTGTGGCGCTTCATCCAAACCTCTCTGGCCAAAATTAAATGTTAAACTGAAGAGGAATTCATATATATAGTTTCAAGGACTAATTTTTATTATAATATAGTACAATTTATCCTCTAAGAGTTATTGAGTAAAATCAATTATACTTTCACTTCAATATTTCATTTTTATATACAAATAGGCTTTTACTTTTTATACTTTTTTTTCTCTCTTTTTCTTCAATCAACTTATCATACTTTTTATCTTTATCATCTTAGTTCCATTTACTTTTATTGCGAGATTAATTACATTTGGCAAAACTAATATACGTATTACTTAAAGTATATTCAAACACTATCAATCTATATTAATCATGCTGGCTTTAGCATTTTCTTGTCACTCAACATTGCTTGAGCGAATATGAGCCTAATATTAATGAGCAACAAATAAAAAATATAATAGCAATAATTATATATAAGAGACAATAAAAATTTAGACCACAAGTGGTAAAATTAACATTAATTAATACAATAAAAAGAAAAGTAAAACAACAACAACCAAACACAGCTATTTACATAAAATACATTACTAATCTAATTAGTCAAAATAAACAGACCTGCAAATATAATTTTACTCGTCATTGTCTGCAAAATAAGATTATAGAGAATCACTAATAACCGAACAGAGATATAAGGTATCGTATTTCTTGTATATCTCCTGCCGAGTCTATCTCTCCAGGCAGTGAACCTCAAGAAGGATAGAGAGGATTTTCGCAATGTATAAAGAAGAAATGAGAAAGTGTTGAGGATAAGTTTAACTATTAAATCTCATCAGAAAATGCATCTATAGGTAAGCAGAAGACATAATAGCCCTAAGTATTCAAATAATTTTTTTATGAGTTATAAGGAAAATTCACATGACAAAAACCGCAGTGAGGTTAGTGTATATAGAGTTATATAAATAAGCAGTGTGAATAAAACTACAAACTAGGTATTTACGGTATATTGACCAGTATAGCTAGGTTATGTTAGGAGACATCTATAGGAACATAAAACCTTAACGTGATCTGCGGATTATATTATGCAATATAAGTATTGGCTAGTTTAGTGATCAAAATATAAAGATTAAGTATGCTATTAGCAACATTATATCTAAAACATAATCAATCTTAAATAAAATAATATATATATATAATATAATTATATAAAATTATTTAAGTTATATAAATATATATATAATATATATAATATATAATATATATATATAAATTAATATAATATATATATTAATATAATTAAAATAAACATTAATATATATTTATATTCTATTAATTAATTATGTGTGTATGTTTGTAGTATTTATGTTACATAGATAGGTAGTATAGGTAGATTAATTATAGCAACAAGTTAAATAACCTAGCAACGAGCGGATAATGATTCACATGTGAGCTATGTGAATTGATTATGTGCGTGAGCTTGAGAGCTCTTAACTCAATCTTCCCTCACTTTAGGTTCAATCCTTTTCTACCAATTAATGGCAGAGAGGATATCTCCTATACAATATTTTTACCCATTATATATAATATTGATTAATATACTATGAAGTTACTTTTACAGGTACATTCTTTGAAAAGGTGTCAATTATATTAATTACAAAACAAGACCTCATATAAGTTATATAGTATCACCTCACGCTTACTTTTTTATATATTAAAGAAAGGCTGATAGGGTGGTGATAACTTATAAGTGAGGGTCTTACTGTTGACAATATTTACCCACCAAGACACTACGTAAAAGATTATATAAATATATATAATATTAAATATACCCTAGTTCTAACATTTAAGCATTAGTTATACAAAAATGATCATATATAATTATCCATTAAAATTTTTTCTAAATTCTTAGAAAATAATTTTAGGTGAATATTTTAAAGGAAAAATGCTTTACTTCGTTAATTGAAATTTAATCAGGATGAGGTTAAGGTAGGTAAGTTTGCGTAGCTGTTACTTTATGTCACATTATGACTCAAAATTAAAGTTGTAGGTAGAATTACCTCATAGTGTAGTTAGTGGAGAGGTCATTCTACGAATGAAAGAACTACGCTATTTGAATGTGATTATTTACTCCGCTTACTACACCATAACTCTATTGACCCTTCTGTCACGTAGCTTCGACATATTCTTGGATATTTCATTTATTTTATATGTGGTCAACTGGGTATACATAGCAAAACCGATTTCATTATGCTCTGTAGCACTAAGCTTTCATTTTCACAAATTTATCCTTGTTTGAAATTTGAAGATTTCCAACCACATTTGTCTCTCTCTCCATTTTCATATTTCATAATTTACTTATTTACTCTTTCTCAAACTTTCTGTATATCTCTTTCATCTCTACTCATGCCTTTCTCGAACATCTATCTCTCATCCTCTCTCTCATCTCTCTTCTCTCTCTCCTCTCTCCTCTCTCATACTCTACTCTCTCTATCTCTTCACACTGTGGCTACTCTGCTCTTCCTATTTCTTTCATTAAGACTATTGTCTGTTTCTTATTCACTATTTTTTCTCTATAAAAACTGAGCTATAAGGGGTTCTATCTCAACGTGCAATTAGAGCGAACAGTAATCCATAGACCTAAACTGACAATATCAAGAAATGGCAAAGTCCCATCTTCAAACCTGAAAAATAAATTATCTTATTGTAAAGATTTTTAATAGCTTAATCAAAAGGTTACTTATCTAAAAGATGCTTACAGGACAATACTAAAGAACGTAAATAAAAAAAGCGCATAGAGTGTTTTACTTCGTGTCAAAAGCAAAGGGGTATAAATAACAAAATAATAAGTGCCGTGAGAGGCACATCAAACTGTGTATGATCAAAGAAATTCAAATATTCAGTGGATCTAAGCAGTACGATGGCAACTTTAATTTACTACTATCCTATAATTTTCTTAAGAACGCCAATTTTAAAAATAATTTTTTTTGGAAACATAGTTTTCACTTATACCCCTTTGTGTCTGACCCAATCTTCTGCAAGAACGTGATATTTCTTGCATGAAATGATATGAAATTAGTATTCCAGGTATTTACAGACGAGCAGCGTTTAAGTTCTTTTTATCACACTTGAATCTCGACACTATGTAAGCAAAATTTTTAAAATTGCATGATAATTTACCTTGAAAATAATTTCAAGCAAGTTTTAAATATCCTAGAAAATATTTCTTACTAGTAAATAAAACCGAAAAAAATTAAAACCGAGTGCTAACTTTTCATGAAGGCTTTCCCTCCTCTGAAGGGCCATCGATTTTGAATCTGCCATTTGAACTGTACCTCTGGGGGGGTGCCGACCCGAGGGAAAATAAGTGACGATAAAGGGGTTGTGTTGAATTGCGCAAATGCCAGCCCGCGCTCTTTTTTTGTACGTGCCGAGACCTCAGGCCAAACACCCTATTAAAGCGATGCAAATGTTACTAAATATATAAAAAAATAAAAAATAAACTTGCTTCCATAATTATAGGATACAATTAAAAGAAAATCGATTGTTCTTCTCAATGTCAGAGAATATCACCAAGGACAAGAATTTTATCCTTAAGACTTTTCTAGTAGCTCCAATCCATACCGACTATTAAGTACTTATATAGGCTAGATAGTAACTATATTGAGTGGATTCATAAGTATATCAGATTTAGTAATATTTTAAGATAGAAATATAAGTATAGGAAGAGCTATTATTTATTGTCTAAGAGAAAATCAAGATTTATAGGTACATATATATATTCATATATCATACTTAGTGAGTGGACGTTATAATTATTAGGGTACATAGTAATACATAGTACTATATTAATTAATCATACTATATATATATATACTATATATACTAGGTATATATAAGTATAATATGATACAGCTGCTAATACGTATATTATAAAATATACGATAGTAAGATATAGTTACTATAGTATTATAGTAAGATAATAAGATTCTGATAGGTTATTATAATGATGTATGAAGTTGTAGGTGGATTATCTCTTATATATTATATATATAATATATGATTAATTTAGATCGGTAATATAATATATATATATAATCATAGTATATATACTGATACTATATATATATATATATATATAGTATAATATATATAATATATGTATATATATATATGAATAATATACTATATAACTATAGTATATATAATAATATATATCATATATTTATAGTATATATATTATGTATAGTATATTTATATATAGCTATTGATATATATATATGATATATATAGTATATATATAAATATATATATACTGGGCAAAGAAAAAGGACTTGTCGCAAGATCACAATGATGTTCAAAGCGTCGACAAATCGAAAATATAAACCAAAGTACCTTACCTAAGCGCAGTTGGATACCCGAAATATTTTGATAAAATGAAATCGGTACAAAGTCTGGCTTATACTTTTGGCCAGGATCGAGAGGCAGAGGTTCAAAAACGAAACTGCGTTGCAGCATCCAATGAAAACATAGCCCAAACGCTATAATTTCTCTTCTTTGAAGATCTGGAAAAATATGTGTTGACAACAGAATGAAATTTTGAAAACCCCAGAACTCCTTAATCATACAAATAGCAGTATTAAATGAAGAATCATAAGACTAGATACGTCAACTATTAAGTCCATATATTATAGCTACTATAGTATTAAGTAGGATAAATAGTATATCAATAGTATATATCATATATATATATAGTATAATAGTATTACTATAGTATTATGGTAAGGTTATTATAGTATATATGATATTATGATAGATATTACGTATGAGTATATATAATATATATAATCAGTTTCTTTAATATTAATTAGCCGTATATAGACTCTATATAATATATATGATAACTATATATATATATATATATATTATATACTATATATATAGTATATATATCGTATATGATATATATGATATAATATATATATATTAGGATGTGAGAGATTGGAGAGAGCCAGTGAGAGTAACCTTATATAATGGTAAGGGGTATAAGGGGAACTATAGGGGGAATTAGTTCAAGTACAAGGTGCATTGTAAAGTTTAGGCATAAACATCTAACTAATTTTTACTATTGAAGACAATATGACTTGAGAAAATGAGAGAAGAAGAATAGGTAATGGTTTTCGTCCTTTTCTATGGACTTCCAAACTCTCTGTAGTGTTGGATCTTGCTCACGGTGTGAAGGATCGGTTAGTGATATATCTGTGGTTTTGGTGGTAGGCTTCTGAGATGAATAAAAAGAATTTATGTCTTTAGTAAGATGAACCTGTTGTAAGAGATAATGGCAGGTCGAAAAAGTGATTAAAGTTTACATAGGATCAGTGATAAAACTCGGGTGCTGCTATGTCTCCTGGGTATATTTTAATTTGTATATGGTTGGGATTAGTGAAAGAATTGAGAGGGTGGGGGTGGCAGGTGGATAAGACGGTTTTAGAATGGTAGTAGATGGAAGAGAGTGGAGAGTGCACCATCTATTATATGCGGATGATTTGGTTTAGTGAGGAGGGGCTTGAATCTGAAGAGAGTTTGAGAGGGATTCGGTAAGGGTTTGGACAGGGTGTATAAAAAGGGTAGCGATTTGAAAGCAAATGTAATAAGAGTCAAGTTTATGGTAGTGAGTGTGGAGAGTCCCCGCTGTGTGAACCATGTTTAGAGCTGGTGAAAGCAACTGGCAACAAGTATCTATTTCAGGGATATATGTTGGCATGAAAAGGAACGGAATAAAGCAGAATGTAGTAGGAAAATTGTGAATGGTAGGAAGATGGCTAGTGCAATTAAATCCTTGGTTGGTTTCTTGAGTGTGCTAGGGTTTCCATGAGGTAAGTTGATTACCTGTGTTAATGTAATAGTAGTGAAACTATGGTCTGGAATAACGAGGTATAGATCTAAGGGTACAAATCGTCTTCAGATGGACCAATCTGTAGGGAGTAATATTAGGTGTGAGAAAGAAATGATATAACATGAGGAATGGAACTCATTAGGGAGTTTGTTGTCTGTGGAGAGAAAAGTGTAAATGAGAGAATAAAAGAGACTTCCTAGTTGAGAGTTGGTTTGGTCAAATGGAAAGGACGGATGGATGATAGTCGGGTTGGTTAACGACGATGTATAGTGGTCCAGTGGTGCTGGGGGAATATCGAACGACTTGGGAGAAAGAAGAAAAAATGGATTGGGTCAGTAAAGGAATGCCTGAAGGCGAGGAATGTGAGTTTGGCAGAGGCCGAGAAGAAGAGGTGCAAAACGATTGGGAGTGAATGGGCGGGGTTGTGTGAAGAGAATGGGTATAGGTGTTATGGCGGCCTTTTGCCCAGGGATGAACCTCAATATTGACGGGATACCAGAGTGAGGGTCCGTCGCAGTCTCGGTGAACTCTATTGTGGATTCTTTGTAGCTGACCGTGTGAACGATTCTTGCTTAAGAGGTATACAAGGGGAGACGGAAGGGGGAGCTTGTCTTTTTTGACTTACGTCATGTTGTCTTCTACTACTCTTTCTGTTCCGAGTGGTGATTGAGTAAGTTTTTTTTCATCGTCATAAGTAATAATGAAAATAATAATGATTAATAATGT
>JABUQX010120975.1:0-12500 GCA_015478945.1 Trachelipus rathkii | reverse complement strand
ATTACATATAATATATATATAGGCTAATAACATATATTTAGGCAGCTCATACTTCAAAGGGAAATTATTTTAAACATTAGGATTAGAATGAATAATGAAATGAATTTTCCATTTAAAAAAAAAATAAAAAATAACGTAATAAAATATTATTTAAATATACAGGAAGTTCAAAGAGGAATTATATTAAAATTTAAAAAAAAAAGTGATTATTCTTTTCATATATTATTACATATAAATAATATTAAGTATTTTCATGTTTAAAATTAATTTTTACTTAATTTTTTAATTTCATAATTGTTAGTTAAAAATGTCATTAATGAATTTTCAATTTCATCATATCATAAAAATTTTGTAACAGAGAATTAATGATTTCATAAGGGTAATGGAGAAGGAATTATAACTAGGAGTTGGAGCCAGGTAAATTTAAATATATTAAATAGCTATTTAAATATAGTTGGAGCCGACAATTTTCGCACAAAATTGATGAGGCCACTGCATCCCTTGAGCTAAAAGAGGGTTGTAAAAATGGTGTAAGTAAATTATGCAAGTGTTCAGCTACCTCAAGCACCTACTGCGTATTACCTAGGCAGTGGAAAATACGGCACTATATCCTAGTACTGAGGAACTAATGCTTGATTGAAGTAAGGGTTGTAAGGGGACTAGTCAGTCTCCCTTAAACTGGGTTCTCTTTAAATGTTTGATGGGAAAATACGCACAGTTATAATAAGAGTCTTATGGCCTTGAACTTGACCTTGATGTCTTATGTTTTCGAGAGTGGACCTTACCAACGCAGGACAAGCGCCGTCCCTCAAGGCAGTAAAAGAACTGCCTGTCAGGTTGCCAGTTACCCAATCATGTCAGAACAAACAAACAAACAAAAATTAAAACGCTTAATTAAAAAAAAAAAAAAAAAAAAAAAAAAAAAAAAAAAAAAAAAAAAAAAAAAAAAAAAAAATCCCTTTTTAATGATTATTTGACATTGCAATATTATCATGATTCTGCTAAAACTAAAATGATTTCTATTCTTACTGCTCAGTGACAATATGACAATATAGCAGTGTAGAAACTCACAGTTTCACAGCATTATACACCACTAATGAATACATAAAATTCAATGATGACGTTCAGAAGATATCATTACAAAAATTGAAAGATGAATCAAAAGTTACATTATACAAGGTAAATTTTGGATGTTAAAACAAAAGTAAAGGCAAGTGCTGTGGCAAGTGTTCTAAGTAGTGTTATTAGTTAAAGTCGGAAAATATTATTTCCACAAACATCCTAAAAAGTAGCTAATTAAATACTTGGGAAAAACAGTAAAACTCTTTTCCACTCGTGCACTTCTAAATTATTCTAATTTCTATAACTTTAGGAGAAAAATAGAACTCTATTCGTCACTTTAGAAACGAAAAGCGAAATTACTACCAAATTTCCAAAAAATAATATCGATAACATCTCTAGATTCAAGAAGATATATTTTAATAATATTTAGATAGAAACAAAACTAAGCATAAAAATATTTTTTGCAGCTGCCAATTGTATCTTGACGTTTATGTTCCTCTATATCACTTTTTAGTTTGTTTTAATAAATGTGCTAAAATATAATTAATTCAAAAAAGAATAGTCCTACAAAGGTATATTAGTATAATTAGGTCTATTAAAAAGCACCTATCTCAGTAACGTTATTTCTTTTCAACTTGCTAATAATAAGCTTTATTGTTATTTTGATTTGGTTGCTTATAATTCACTAAGAAGTTAACAACAGAATATAAATGATCCTATGTTAGTTGAATATTAAAATTAACCCAACAACAGTGTCGAATAGGAATCAGTTATAACTGAAAAATCTAAATATTTTAGAAATTTATTGGGAGACCCATTCTATTGTCCAAATCATAAGATGATCCGAATAAAAAGGCTTAAAAATCCCAAGCTAAAACTAATTTTTAACTATAAATCTGTTAGATAGGAAAGTATATCGCCAGTAGACCTCGAACGTCTGAAAAGCTAAATAGAGTTACTGGCGATCGGTTAAAGAAGGGAATGAGATTCCAGATGAGTTAAGAAATGAGAGTTAGAGAAGGGTTTCGAAAATCTTAGATAGAATACAAGTTTAGGCAATAGGTCGATAGTTAGTAATGATTCAGACGGCTTCCTTTTTTTCTGAATAGGTTGGACATATTAGCGTGTTTTCCCAATACAATCTGAGGGAATAAGTGCTATAAGTTATTAATAATATAGTATTGACGTAAGGCATAGAGAATGTAGCTAGATAACGAGGGCGTGGATGTCAGCAAAGGTAATACAACACTCCCTTCAAAAACCAGAGGAATGCCATCCGGTTTTACCGCTACCGCCTTCCTATACGTTCATTAAGATTTTCATGAGGCCCATGCACCAGATCAAATTTAATCACAGAAACAATAAGGCATAGACACATCTTGAGAGGAGAAGGTAAGAGGAAGAGGAATGCCCAGAATCGTCCATCGTCCAGCGTTGAGTTAGAGTAAAATTAGGATAGGCAAAAGAAGATTGGGTTCATTTTCAAGCTGTAAATATTTAATCGTAACAGAAATCATGCAGTTTAGTAGAATTAAAAGAGGAGAGAAGGATGATTTACAGAAGATGTTAGAGATGTTTTTGGCAAGAGGCCAACGATTTCAGCTCCCACCTTATCAGCAGAAGCTGATGCGTCTTCAGAGTCAATTAGCAGTCTACACTCCAAATATATATAGAAGCGTTAGAAAAGTGTAGACGCTAAAATTGACAACCCTTCTCAATCAGTACCCATCAAAGTGCCAGAAAAACGCCATAAGTCAGGATGGAGCTTAGAGGTGGAGAAATATAAGATTTATTAAAATTAAGAGATATAAGGTTTTGGTCAGATTTACCGATAGAAGGAAAGTATGAGAGAAAAGAGAAAAAGATCTCCAGTAATTAAAGCGCTCTTTATAAAAGCCATACTAGGGACCAGGAAAGACTAAAGATGCTTTAAAATATTCAATCACGAATAGATTCGAAAACTTTGGAAAGGACGGAGGTTGAAGAGATAGGAAGATAGATAGAGGGCTGAAAGGGGTTTTCCTTCTTCGGCACAGACTGAATGAGGGCACGTTTCCAGCGGGAGGGGAAAGTCGAAGTGGAAAGACAAAACTATTTATTAAAAAGCAAGTTTTAAGAGCCAAAACAGGGATACCATCAGGACCACACGCCTTAGTTTTAAGCTCAGAAAGAGTGGAAATAATATATGTAGAATAAATGACGATGCTAGGCATAAATGAGTTATGGGAAGGAGGAGGAATAACTCGGGAATCTTCCATTGTTAAATTAAAGGCAAAGGTTTGACAAGCGAGGAGTTCAACTTTAACAGAAGGATAACGTACGGTTGTTATGCCTCATACCTCTTCCTCTGAGGAGAGCTTGTGTGAATTATCAACAGCTATGCTCATTCTCACATAACACTACTCTGAAACACACTTTCTTCTTCAATTTTCTACACTTTAATAAAACACATTAAAACCCCTTAATTGTATTGGTTCAAATCGACATAACCTTGGTTTGAGATTATTAAACTTTGGTGAATTCCATGTGGGCCTCTCCCTTTCCTACCAGAGATGTAAAATAATGTATATATATTATAATATATAATATTACTTCTCTACTGATAAATATATAATTATCTTATCCGGATAATATATAAGGGTATATAATATAATTATATATAATATAATATAGTACGATTATAATATAATATATAGTGCTAGATGTGATATATATATAATGGTATTTAATAGATATAAATATATATACCTTAATAATAGTATATATAAGATTATAATAATATAATATATATAGTATATCAATTTTAACAATACTATAGTATTATTATATATTATAATTTCATATAATTTATAATTATAAGTACTGTAAATAATAAATATTATAAATATTATATTAAATTTAAATTATTATATATTAAATTTTATTATATAATAATTAAATATATATGATAATATTATATATTAATAATATAAATTTAAATTATAATAATTATAAATATAAATAAATAATTAATTAATTTATTATATAAAATATTATATAATAATATATTATAATATTTATAATAATATTAATATTATATATATAAATATATTATATATAAATTATAAATTATATATAAATATTAAATTATATATAATATATATAAATTAATAATAATATATTATAAATATTATATAGAA
Organism: Trachelipus rathkii; assembly: GCA_015478945.1. Classification (NCBI taxonomy): domain Eukaryota; kingdom Metazoa; phylum Arthropoda; class Malacostraca; order Isopoda; family Trachelipodidae; genus Trachelipus; species Trachelipus rathkii. Next base: position 8,259 of record JABUQX010120975.1, on the reverse strand, counting down.
TATATAATAATAATATTATATTATAAATAAAATAAATTATATAATACATCGGCATTGAACTCATTGTTAACAATTTTTACTACATACGTGGGGCTCTCTTCTCTCTCTCTCTCTCGTTTCTAATATAATATATAATATTACATACAGTTAATATTTATTACAATACAAATAAAGTATGAATTAATATAAATATGAAAATATCTATAGTATAGTATATAATAGTATATATAGATTAGATATATATATATAATAAAATATATATATATATATTTATATAAATTAATATAATATTATACTTAAATATTTAAATATATCTATAATAATACAAATAAATATTTACTACATATTAGATACATGTTCCGGGCTGAGCCCCGTTTTTCTTTAATTTTAAAATTGATTCGATGGATATCACTTGTTATTGTTTTTTACTTATTTCATTATTCTTTTTTATATATTTATTTTTAAATTCAGGCTATATATAAATTTATAATATTATAATTATTTTTATCATAATAATAATTATATTAAGTAACATAAAATTAAATGTTTTAGAATTTTAATTTTTTTTATTAAATTAAATAACGAGTTAACGCATAGTTTACTATGGTAAGCGATAAAAAAACAAATTGATAAAAAAATTAAATTAGAGAATGAGAATTAGAGAAAGTATTCTCCTCTCTCTTCTCGGAAACAAGCCCGAAGCTTTTACCTATTTAATTTAAAATGAATTGGAAATAGCTTATTAACTGGCAATGAATCTTACACTTTATTGTTTAAAAATTTATTCAATTTAAATCCAAAGTGATTAATCTTCAATTAGCTGTTAATATATTTTACTTTCACTTACTTATTTAACAGGCAAAACTTAAAAAAGTAAGGAGACTTTTTATCTATTAACTTGATCATTTGGTAAATTTTATTCGATCGTTTTTTTAATAAATGATTTAACATGATTTTAGTTCGAAGCCGCACCTAGGTGTAGGATTCGCCTCTGATATATTATATAATATATATAATATTAAATTATTATATATTATATATATAATATATACATTATATTTAATAATATATTAATAATATATATAAATATATTAATATATTATATTAATATATAATAAATAATATATTAATATATTTAGATATATATAAATATTATACTATATATATATAATATATATATGTATATATAATAATAATAATATATATTAATATATTATATTATAATATAATATATATATATTAATAAATAGTAATTATATATATATATATTATATATTTAATTATAATATATATTATAATATATATATTTAATATAATATATTATAATATTATATTAATTAATTATTATAATATTCGTTTGTTTTCTTCATTTATCATATAGACCATATTCTTTTAAGATTCCTGGGAAAATTCCCTTAAATGAGATAGATTTTAAAGAGATATTTTCTAAAAACTTTGAAATTTAAATTAATTTGTCTCACCAATCTGATAGTAAAGCATTGATAAATAAATTATAAATCAAGTGATTATAAAATCTTACATGCCTTTCATTTGTTATTGGAATTGTGTTGATAAGTATTTAATAATTAATAATATATAATATAATATAATAATTTATATAATTAAAATAATTATATATATATAATATAATAATATATTAATATATATAATATATATTATATTAATTTATATAATAGTATATTAATATATATTAATATTATATATATATAATATATTAATATGTATATATATATATATTATAATTATATTTATATAATAAATTAATTAATAATATATATTTTAATATATAAATATATTAATATTATAGATAATAATTTATATTATAGAATATAATATTAATTTATATATATTTATTATATATAAGTTATATAATATATATAATTACAATATATACAGTATAATTATATATAATAGTATATATGATATATATATATAAATGGATACCCATGTAATTATATATTAAAAATAATACACATCCAATTTTCCTTTTTTTAAATATATAAAACTTTAATTTTTATTAAGTTAAAAACATAACATTAATACTGCTAACACGACTATATATACTGCATATATATTATATATATATAATATATATATATAATATATATATATTATATATTATATATATATATATTATATAATAGTATTAATAATATATATATATTACTGTGATTTGAAGAATAAGATGTTCGAGAATTAATATATTCTTGTAAATGCTGTGATGTCAGTGATCCGTATAGCTTTAATTAATTTGCATTCTTTCGAGCGAGAGCCAATACAGAGAGTTGAATAATAAAAAACGAGACTAGTCTGCACGATGCTTGCGGCAACTCGAAGCACCTAGCCTTGGTGCTGTAGAAAGTTATTTAAAACATAAAGGTAAATAGGAATTGTGGGCGACGCATGAAATTAAAACTACGACCGCTCTTTTAGAAAACACGTGAGAGCTTTGCGGAATCTTAACAGCAAAGCAAAATACTATTTAGAAGCTGAAAAAAAGTTCAAAAAAAAGGAAAAAAAAAAAAGCCGAGAATACTAAGAACAGAGGAAGTGTAAATATTCGTCAATTTTCCTCGGTTAATCTTAATTAAAAAAAAAAAACTACAAAGAATACAATGATTTTCTTTCTGCTATTCTGTTTAGGGTCGTCACATTGGGTATTTCACGCCTAAATTTTTACAAATCTTAAGCTTATTTGATTTCATCTTTCTTTTTATATACATAAATTAAGTGTCGATATTTACATACAAATAAGATATTGATAAAATAATTACAGAAAATGTGTGAACAAGAGGGTAAGTTTATCTTCCATTTAACTTCTTAATATTAACATTATCTCCATGTTTTCTTATCACCTTCCTAGAGATTTGTATATTCAATTCTCCAGGTCGATAAAGATCATAAATACACTAGTGATGTCTAAACTTTTTATTAAAACAAAATTTTCCAATGGTGAATCTGATAAATTAAACCAAACCAAACATGTTTTTTTTTCTTATTCAAATATTACAAAATTTCATTCCCTTGTAAAAAGGCAACAACAAATTTTTGTTTTTGCTGGTCTCAAGTTCTACACGACGGCTTATCCTTGGCCTTCCATAATTGAACTTGAGTTTAATTAAGTATAGGTACGACCCTTGGTTTTTCTATATATTTTTATTTGTCCACAGTAAAAATCCTATGTGCCTTAAGGACATATTTGAATCGGCCTTTGACTTTCGCTGCTCCATTCCCAGTGTTCTCTGCAATTGATTCGTCGAGAGAGGATAAGCGCTGTGTAGTGTGTGCGTGTCCAATGGCCAATTGGGCGACGTAATCCAAAAGGAGAGGAGCTGTATTAAGGAAGGCTTGCAGCACACACACGAAAAAAAAAAATCGACTGCATCATTCATTTCAGCACAGAAAAAGACAAAACTACACGAATTATATTATAATATATAGTCCAATTTAAAAGGTTGGAGTAATAAATATTTTAAATAGTAATATATTATACTAAATCAGAGATATAATATAATACCTATAAATATATATATATATTGATTATATTTTAATGATTATTTTTATATAATATATATATATTAAATAATTATATATATATATAAAGAGTATAATTTAATAATACAATATATATATTAAGATCCAATATTTGAAGGCGTCTTTGATTCCCCACGAAAAAAATCGAGGCTTAAGCCATAGGACGCAAAACAACTGGACATCTTTGCAAAAATAGAAAAATGTGACAGAAAAAATAAAGAAAAATCTATGTAGAATACCAATATTTTTGAACTATACCGAGTTTTGAGTCGCTGGCGCAGCAAAGATCATTGCATTAAGGAGGACTCAAGTGACTCATGCATACAGTACCTTATAAGAGTTATTATCACTCCAGCTGATGAAAAAATACAGGAAACATGTAGTAGAGCCTTCTTAGGTCTGGTCGAGCAAAGGAGGGTGACGCAAAGGTTTTGAAAGAACCCTCGATACCATAACAGAGAATACCAGATCCAAAAAGCATAAGCCTACTTTCATAATCGATGGCCAAAAAAATTCAATGATATAGCGAGTCGATGATTACCAGAATGAAAATCATACAGTTCATTTAGTTCTTACGCTAGTATACAAAGGAAAATAGTGAAGAAGCATAATAAAAATTTTTTTTTCAGTGGAGCAAATGAAACAATGGATATTTTCCAAACAGAACCGTTTTCACTTTGTGTAAAGGTTTTTAACAGCGATTATTGGTGTTTGATCGAGGATTTCATTGACGTTGGTCCTGATCTTACTGGCCTTTTTATCTTTAGAGGTATGGATGGCCCCCATTTTTATTTATCAATTTGTTACCTGGTTTATTGATTATCTCAAGGGTAAAGCATTTATTGGCAAATTGTAAAAAATTTTTAGGAAGAGACTCGGGCATATATCTTGGTTTTAAAAAAACATCGAAAAAATTTAAGAGGCCAAGGATTAAATGATGAGCTCTATCCATGTTAAAGAGGCGAATTCCGAGGAAAGTGCAATCTGTTATTTTGGAATGAGACTATCGCGTAAAAGCTCTATACACACATTGTTGAATAGCAACATTGTTTAAGAATCTATGGTTCTCTGCAGACACTTCAGTAAATTCGGCAATTCGAAAACAGTTCTTTAGATGAGTTTCATTCTCTTGAAATATGCTTATCCTGTTTTTCCGATTGAGTCTTCGAAGCGCACCAACCAACCTTCTGGAAGATAAACCATAAAAGAGTTTTATCTAGTAGCCAAAATAGCAAAGAGGATCAAAAAGATGTGCGAGAACAGAGATGGTGTGAAAGGCATAAAGTGTTATGTAATACCATATATTCCTTTGTTTAAAGAGACTCTTGAGTCAATCCTTGCGTCACTGGAAGAAATAAAAGAAGGTGTCCCCATCTGGTGAAAATTATCACTTATGAATAGGAAGCTACTTCGTTGATTTTTGAAATTCAAATCAGTAATTAAAGTAATTTGTCTATTGAATAACAATTATTGACGTGTTAGGTAAATTTTCTTAGTTATCCCAAATTGGATTAATAACCATTTTTACATGACAATTACTTGTTCAAAAAACCAGCAGTTTACAGAAGTGTCATATTGGCCATTGTTACAGATGACAAATATAATCCTCTAAGTGAAAACACTATTCAACTTCTGATAAGAGATAGACAAAATGAGGACACAGAAATTTAAAACCCTATATTTACATACAAGACCTTAAAAGTGATATGCGACCGCTTTAGGTATTGAAATAACAAATGTCCAAAGAAACTACGAAAGTTCACGAAACATTCGTATGTAATGTGCAACCAATTACCATCATATCCCGAATCATATAAACCGCATCTAAGTTTTTAATTCCGTTTATTGTATTGATCTGATTTCTTTCGTTGACTGATCCGATTTACTTTCGCAAAGAAAACAACTATCATTTTCATTCAAATCAGTATATTTTACCAGAAGTGCAATGTACTTAATAAGCATATTAAAAAAAAATCATCCTCATTTATAAAGACGACCTTCCAGGACCCTCACCTAGAGGAAATAGACTAATAAGAAAGAGTGGTGTATTCTTGGCAGCGTAAAAAGGCTGTTTAGAAAATTGAAAAAACAAAAACTTCTGCGAATTGGAATATAGCACTATTGGCTAAAGAATTGTGACATTAAGAGGAGGCTTCCTAAAATTGCTTACTTCTCCTGTAATAAATCTTTAGCAGGTTATTATTGCACTGATATCCACACGCAAACTAGTAATGGCAAAAAACCTTTATAACGAACATTAAGGAGCCCGTCTGAAAACGTTATTAGCGGACAGGTGGAGAGGGATGCATTTATCAGGTCTTGCTTTTACTGTCAATTGATCGAGATCTCAGCACAGAATTATATATGAGAATATTTAAATTTGAGAGTCACTCAGATACAAGAAAAAGACAAGGAAACTTGAATAAATAGTGACGCTGATAAAAACGATGGTAAAGTATACTTTTAACTGACGCATATATTATAATACTACCAAAAAATAGATGTATACTATTATATAGGTATGTATATGTGGAAAATAATAAATATATATATTAATATATATATATATATATATATATATAATAATATAAGAATATAATATATACTAACTCATATTATAGAGCTATAATTAATCTATATTATATAATAATCTATAGGTATTAAATATATATATATAATTTCTATTTGTATATTATTATATTTATATATTACTATATCCTTATATTACCCTATATATATATAATTTATAGTCATTATATTATATATATTACGTATTATATATATATTAATAAAACTAGTTATATATAATATTGAGTACTAATGAGGTTAATATACGTATTTTATTATGCTTATATAATGTTATATTATATATATGTCTTATGTATATATATAATATATATTATATGACGAGTATATTATATATATATATAAATATGATAATATATATATAGTAGAAAAATATTATTATATATAATAAGTATTAAGATTACTATAATATATAATTTAAAAATAATTGTCTATACATAAAGGCAAAGTAGTACTAAATACTATATATCTATGCTAAAATAATAATAATCTTTAGTTCATATATACTATATATAGTATTATATATAATTGTAACTTCATTTTGAAATGCTAAACCCACTTCGTGGAAAGTCCGCAGCCCCCCGCCGAAAAAAAAATTCCTGGCTACGGCCTGGTGTTATGGTATCGGTGTGTGATGTTATTGTGTGTCGTGTCTGGATGTCTCTCTCTCTCTTCTATATATTATATATATTATATATAATATATAGTATATATATAAGTTAGTATTATATATATATAACTAATTATATATATATATATAATATTATATATATAATAATAATATATACCTATTTTATATATATATATAATATTATATATATATTATAGGATGGGTTATGTCTCATCTGTATAATATATAAATATTAATAGTGTATATATATATATGTTATATATCACTCAAACCCTTTGCCCCCCTACAATGAAATCCTGCCTAACACCCAGTTTCTATTAATTATTATTCTCTTTTTTTCTGAACAATATTTATATATGATAATAATATTTAAGTATTTATATTTATAGACTATATAGTATACTATATATATATAATATTAATATATATATTATATAATATTATAAATATTATATATATATCACTATATACATTATAATATCATAACGAATTTGTAAGCAATTGTCTATATACAAATAAATATTGATGAAATATATTATGAAATACATAATACAAAGTCTTCCCAGTCTGTGTCGACTATATATGATTTATATATTATTTTCTAGTTTAACGTAAATATTATTACTTTTAGATTATATAACTATTAATAATTATAGGACTATTATAATTTCTGTTAATTTATTTTTATTCTTTTAATTATATGTAGTTTTTATAACAAATATATACATCATATCATATAACTCATAGATATTTTTCAACAGAAATACTTATATTATAATTCTAAAATACCTCACTAATATTTAATAAACCCTATATCACTATACATAGATACTATATACTCAGTCTGATATTTTTAAATAATATTAGGTATTATCATTTTAACTTTATATGCTGATTATGCATATATATATACGGTATATTAGTAGCGGAGTGTCTCGAGTTCCGATACATATTTTATTTAAGATGATATATATAGGAAAAAGAATATTATATAATAGGGCGATAAGTTCAGTTATTTCATTTAGGGGGTGAAAGAGAGTGACGTTTATTAAGCTTACTATGTTATAATTAGAGAATCCTCAATAATCATATATATATATATATTATATATTAGTATTAAGTAATTAGTGTATACTACCCTCAGTTATATAGATAGGGTATATATATATTACTTATATAATTATATATATATAATATTAGCAGCTTTGGCGGCTGCCCAAATGCTATCGGACATATCTGAGAAATATACTCACCTAGCGGAGAAGCGTACCACTGGCTACTAAAAGACACAAATTACAGCATAGCCCTCTGGACTGTGCGACCGCGCCCATAGTGTAAAACTGACAAAACAGCGACCCTTAAAGCTATAGAAGAGAGGAATTTCCTTTATATACGTATCCGCCAGTATTAATAAATTGACTCCGTCTTATCTATCGATTGAGTATCTTTTTCAGTTTTTCTTACTAATTATTCCTTAAAAAACGTCG
>JABUQX010120974.1:15000-27039 GCA_015478945.1 Trachelipus rathkii | reverse complement strand
GTACCAATATAACTCGCAGCACGCCTAATTTACATGAGCCGGTCTGAGAGCCAAAGGCCTGCGTTCGATTACCAGTTCGCCAAGCATTTCAGCGGCTCCGCTTGCTAACCAGTGCCGCCCCACCAAAGATCACAAGAAATCGAACAGCCAATTGCTCCGCGCGAGTTGCTGAGCAACAAAGATATACATACCGCACCCGCCAAGCTTCTCCTTTATTCGGCTCCAGTGGCCTCCCCGTTAGAAAGACCCTAAGATCGCCGTTATAAATTGCGTTTATGCCATGTTACCGGCGAAGCTAAACGCCTGCCTCACTAAAGACTGCTCTTCCATGCCAAACCTAATCGACCTTAATGGCTATACAATAATGCATCGGCGCAACAATTACTTTCGTCTACCATTAGATCTGCGTACGCGGGCTATATACAGGTCTTCAATGCGAAACCTGATCAGCTGTTGAAAAGACGGCCCTTTTCCAACCCCCTTAGCCCCTAACCTGAAATAGATGCAATATTTAAAAATGTTCCTCCTACGCGCTTTGCCTAAAAAATCGCCGCCCTGCCACTTTAACAGAACCATAGCTGCGATAAATGCATGCTGGCTTATAGAGCGAATTATCACGTCTAACGTAATTTAATGCTAATGCTTAATAATCAAAGACGATATTATCATCCCTTAAGTAAAACCGATTGCAAGAGCATCTAGTCACGTTGGATAACGGTTTCTATTGGCCTTTGGAAACCGCAACGCGTATAATTGAAACCGAGCTTACAAACCAGTTTCTATTTGTCGAAACAGAAGCTGCGAAATTTTTAGCCCATCACGTCCTAATCACAACAAGCGCGATTCTTCCCCTTTCGCAAGAATATAAAGGTGCTCTGCGACTTTCCCACGTTCCGACCACGCACTGAAACAACACTTACGCCAATTCTTTAGCATGGTAAATTTTATGGCAGAGGCCCCACGCATAACCAAATTCAGATCTACATTTCGTTCACAAATATAGCTAAGCCCGTTATGTCGTGTCAGACCGGCGTGGAAAGCTGGAAAAAACTATTCCAGGTGGCACTCGACAATCGTCAAATGCATTATCGACGAATTAAAAAACATTAACAAAACCATGCATATTGTTCGTGTATTCCCAGACTACAGCCCGCGATGTAATTTCTCCAATGACCGAGCTTTTCATGCCCTGGACGCCCTCTGAATTCGCCCGGCTGCCGCGGCGCTGCCCCCCCTCTCGCCCAAATTCAAAATGCGTATGCAACGCTCCACCCAGACCGATTGCCTTCAATTTACCAGTGACCTTTAATAACGCTGCGCCCAAATGCAAATATAGGCCCGCCTAAAACGGTAATCGCGAAAACAACCATTAACAGCCTGATACGATGCGGCCCGCTAAAGTTCGTTAAGACCTATTCTTACGGGGAGTCAAGTTTGTTATTTTACAGACCATATGCCCCTAATTTACTTACAAAATATGGGTCTACTTCTATGTGTGTTTGAAATAGCAGCTCGAACTATGCAAGAGCTTAGAACGCAATATGATTTTTGCAGCATTTCCGCATTCATGCTCAACGGTAATAAAAATGCGCTCCAGTACCCGGATGCACTTTCGCCGCATCCCCATAAATGAGACTCCGCCGCCAAAATTCCCCTAGTAAATGCTCTTCTATTATGAATTCTATACCCCGATGGACATTCTGTCATTTGCAGATACCCGGTGGTGCGGGCCATTCACTATTTAAATGTTTATACAATGCTTCCATTACGGAACGATGAATGATCAGTCACTGCGAGCTCCCGTCAGTCTCTCGCTATAGAATTAAAAAAACTACCCACAAACTATCAATTGCCAGCCGCGCTAAAATCAATGCAAAAGCAGATTACGAATTATTAAGCTCTCGCCCGGTCTAAATGCCCTCGTATCGGCACTACCACCTACGGCTAAATAGCCACATCTCGATTTCCGAGCCTCTATTAAAAAGCCAACGACCCTGCTGACCACTACCCTATACCATATAAACACTAAGCAAGAAAAAATGAAAAAAAACCAACATATGCATGGCGACTCAAATATAAGCAACCAGACAGCATAGTTGCCATAAAGCTGTTTAGCGCCGGCCCGCGCCGTTCAATTTACCCAATTACTTATATGACCCCCTATCTTTAATGCAATTCCATAAAATTCCCACCTCTTTCCCTGTACTTTTCTCTTTTAATTAGCTCAGGCATAAGCGCTTTAAAGACCATCCCATAACTTTACTTCTTCTCCCCCTATTCTAATATGGCAGAGCAACTAAGCCTCGTTTATTACAAACGTAATTTTTTACCGCCCTTATAAAAAGATTTATTCAATTACACATCAGCCTCTTAATTCCTCCCTATCATCGCTAGCCCTAAACACTAACTAAAATACGACAATCCAAAAAGCCTGCGTTATTTTCAGATTATTATTTTATGGCTACTGTGGGCGCTTAATCGCATGTTGCACAGCCCGCAAGGAGGCATATCTTGCCTACGCTGGCCAGATGCCTCTCTCGCCGATATCGTATATATTTCGTCGAACGACATCACCGCCTGTAAGAAACGAAAAATGCTTATATAACGTTATGCGGATATGAGCCTTCATAGGGTAAATCAAAACGCATTAAGCATAACAAGTCATTCACTTTAAAAATATATACCATACATTATCCTATAATAATTATATATGCAATTTATTTTAATAATTAAGTATATGCCAATATTTTATATAATTGCCAAAACGTACAATTCCTCTGCATAAAACTATATGCCTTGTAAAGAGAGAATGGCTCTAAAAGCCCATTATAGCATGCCCATTGGCAATGACGATGCCGCTGTAACAATGTATAAAGCCACATGTCTGCTACAGCAAAATACAGGATAGAGCCATGAGGCCGTTATTCTGTTTAAGCTGGCTATAAATTTTTGTCTCTCAGTTTTTTCTGAAGCCTGCTATAATTTTTGTAAAGCTGCCATGTTCCTTCTTATATACACTCTGCCATATGCATGCCCTAATGCTTCGTACCGCCTGAGCCCCTTGTCTTTCATGACGACCCTATATAGACTGAAGCCTGACGAGTCTCATGCCCTCTTGAATGCACTATGCACCATTAGTTATCATCTTAAAGCCAACCTCTAGTTAAATATTAAAAATTTTCAATATTTTATATATTTATATTACATCATATTAATATATTTACCATGCAAAGAAAGCAACCGCTCAGCTATCAAAAAATACTAGCCGCCCCAAATCGTTTAAGCAGCCGCCAAGTGGCTATGCTTCGCTCTAGCAGCGGTGCCTATCATGCTAATTATCTTTCTCATAACGCCCGACCTATACGTGCGCCGTCCAATTCTTGTTAGACCGCAGCATTTGCTGCTCCAGAAATACCTTAAGATAAAAAAATCTAAAAGAGGAGTACGCTAATATATACTATACTTTCTTATAATTTGAACAGCGTTATTGTTTTTTTTTTTTTCTTTTTTTTTTCTTGACTGGCCAGAGGCATAAGCAAGATCGATCGTAAACTAATCATATTTCCTGCCAACCAATGTCTACTGCCAATTCGTCGTGAATGCCGTTCATCTCGAAGCGTGCCTAAACCTGCTTCTCAGCCGAACCATAAAGATATGTTACGCCCGCCGAACATGGGCTTTGTACAACTCCGGTCATGTGAATATATGATCCGGCAGACAACTCTCTGCATCTAGTAATTGGCCAGAGCTAAAATCCTCGAGTAATGTCTCGTCCTACGTAGACCATCTACTCTCTCTGCCCGCCCCCCCGCCCTTACGTACTATGGCCACTGCCAGCAAAAGAGCAACTACTGAACATCCAATTTTAAGATTTTTATTTTTTTTTATTATTATTTATTTTTTTAAAAATGGATGAAACTGGCCAAAGACCACCTCCGTCATATACCTCGAACTCCAAATTTTTGCTTCCCTGAAATGGAAGATTCTCATTTTATAGACAAAAATCACCTGAAATTGTCCAAAAGTCAAACCCAGGCGAACACAATCCATATCTAAATGAACCTCCATATTCAAGACCGTATAGCTTTCATATAAGCCGCGAGCCTAACGGATGATTAGGCCACTGCGCCAATCCGTGAATTCGCAGGCTCTGACTTTTTCTCGCTTCACAGCCTTAGCGCACCTAGCATAACTGAAATCCTGCAAGTTATGATGGCAGCCACATGCCCGATACATTAGTTTACTGACAAATTCAACCCTACTATTGTCACACCAAATACAGCTTGCCGCCTGCCAAAGAGAATATTCTTCAAGGCCGAAGCAAATAATGCAACTAAAGTACCATAGCGAAAACTCAATTTAGTGCAAGAACTTTCCCCATGACAAAATAATTATAAGCCGAGCCAATCATTTAAACCTGTAAAACTCACCACGTGCGCTTTCCGCATGCCCGTACACCCTACACTAGACAATTTTGCGAAGCCATGATGAAGGTATCAATCAGCATTAGCTATTCTATTGGCTCCAACAGGTAAAGAAAAATACAAAAACGCCCAAAAACTTAAGATACACGGGCTCATATCCTATTACATATAGCATAAATCTATAGAGCAATACTGCTACCTATGCGACCCTATTTTCGTACTAGCTCACCGTAACTATGCAAACGTCGTCCCCTCCCATGCCTTCCACTATTCTACTCCACCATAAATTCCACTTCTTGCTACCTATTCTTCTACTTACTATAACCGGCAATTTGCATCAAAGCTTTCGCGCAACCGCGCGCCATCTCTTACCATGTAATACTGCCGCATCACATATCCGCCGTTATTATTCTGTATTCATTGCCCAAAGTCATTCACATAACGCTAATCCACCACCTCAGCCAGACATCTGCCCTTCTGCCATTAGGCTATATATTTTTCCGTTCTACCAAAAGAGCCAACGATATTATTTATCGCCTACTTGCCACAAAGCCTACGCCCACCTATTTGTGCGCCCGAGAGAACAGCACCCCTGACTAAAACACGAATCCCTGATATGCTAGTTCCTACTGCCCTCCCGATAATCATACCAACGACCGCATGCGACCAGGAGCTTACAAAAAACGACTTACAACGCTCATGTATATCCGTGGAATCTTCATGAAAAAGCTTCATTGCGCGATCTGTTAAACACAAGAACACGCTAACCGGTAAGCCCCCATTGCCCAAAATTGCCCATGGAAATAATGCCCAATGGAGGAGGACGATTTATAATTAAGACTGCGTGCACTCTAATCACAACATTAATATAAAACATATAATTCGTCTAGTAATATAAGTTTAGAAAAGCCCGTCGCCTCTTTTTCCTTTTATGCTAAGCGATCAAACCATAAAGCCTCTTGCTTTTCTAATGTCGCAGCTTATTCTTCAATTCTATAAATTTCTGGAATTCCTTTTACTATCTATACTATATAATTAACATATAATTACTGCCTTCGCCGTTAATCGGCGCGCCGCTATATCTTTGCAGCCCTACCATTTGCTCACCTTCCGCCCCACTCCTCCATCTTTTCAATACATTCGGCTTTGCCTTGCTTTAAAAGCGCACGGGGGCCCCCAATTTTAGCGTCGGCGGCGAATGCTTTAGGCGCGCGAACAGTTGATCTATCCTACAGCCCATACTAATTCAAGTCATCAAGCTCACACGTAGACCAACCCCCGTCTGATACATCAGCTATCATAATTCAATTAATTCCTAACTTAATTTGAAAAATAACTTAACCCAATGATTCGTATTAGTAACTCGTTCTTTAATATCTATTCTTAGAGCCAGAATAAAATATATTTTCAGATTAACTATCTGCTTTGTCGCCCATTAGTCTCCGAAAGCTCTTAAATATTTAGCTAACTTAAAGGACGATAATTCATATATCTTATCTCATACTATTATTATAAATCACCTAAGCCCAGTTCGCCACGCAGTATGCGATTCTACGCCATTGCGACGATCTATATCACTAATAATTATTGGCCGATCTATAAAGTCATGCTTGCGCTATTATTTGATTTCTAATTAACATTCTTAATTATAAATCACATAACACTAAACTATCAATCAATAATTACTGTTAATCAGCCTACACTAATAACAATGGCACATAACATTACACTATGAGTCAATGCTCACGTTAACATTACAGACTGTCCATATTCTGGTCAGTGCTATACTACAGAAGCTTTCCTGCAGCCGCATACTTTAAATTACTTCGGAAATTGTCTTGCCAAAAGCCACCCCTCACAAAGCAATCTTACTATAACAAATAAAGCGGTTATTTGATTTTTTCTATCTTATTATTCTGCACAATTTCTATAACTTTAGAATTCTAAAAATAAAAGCCTAATGAAATACAATATCATGCCAACATATATTTTCATTCACGCCAGCGCCGCTCATAGCCTGCAGGCTTGTGTGTGAAATACCTCCATCTTGTTAATACGTCCCATTTCCTGCGGCATGTTAATATGGATAGCAGATTCCCATTTCTCAGCGCCGTTTAGGTCTAATCCAACTATCTAATGGAACATCTGCCCTCTGATGGAATCTTCTTCCTGACTTTACCCCATATCCTACTAGCCCCATTCTATACATCAATGCCAACGATCACATCAATGAATCTAACTTCATATTCAATTTATATGTTATACAGTTATTATGCAACGGAACTAACTTACCTTCATAACATTAATTCTATAATACAATATGGATCTCGACGTTTATGTCCTTTAATTTATAATCTCTTTGCTTCTGGACGTTATGTCCCTTATTACATATCTAATCTCTCTTTGTGTTAGCCGACGTTCTATGTCCCTACTATACATTTAGTCGCCGAAGTACCGGTGCTTAGACGTTTAATATGTTTTACACCATTTTTCGCTTATCATTTTTGCTTTTAGGACGCTTTATGTCCTTTAATTAAAGTTCTCTTGGCCACAATAATTCGGTCTTGATTAGACGTTTCATGTCTACACATGTTTTCGCATCTTATTCCCATATTTACGCTCACGCAACCAGCAATATTTACTATTGACCAATCTATCGCTAATTTGTCTACTTCACAAAGACACCTAATTCGTGCTTTGTGTAAGATTATATATATATTAAGTTTCCTATCCAGGCCAGCTATTTAAAACAATAACAGCTCAACTACACTTTCATATTGCCGTACTAATAAAGCCTTATAAGCCCCGCAATAAAATTATTGATTATATTGCATATTTCTTTGATTATAAGTAAACTCGACGTAGACACAATCAAAGGCTCTTCTGGTGGGTGGCAGGATATCAGGGTCCTCCTCATATACCTCCCGCCCCATAGCGCATGGCCTTTATGCCCCTACAAATGCATGTGCCCGACTACTAGTCCCATTCGATTCTTCTCTTCATGCCGTCTAATCAGACGCACAAAGACGGTAAGACCGCCATAATTACTGCTGTCATCGCTATTCTAATCGAAAAAGACGAAAACGCGTAAGTTTTCTCATTTAGCTTTATTCCGCGCCCCTGAATTACCTTCAGTTTACGTTCTTACTTTTGCCCTTATTATTGCTTGTAAAATTAGGCTTACCATATATTTCGTCAAAGATCTTCAACGAGGGACGCCGTTATCATAGCTTCTCTTCTGCTCGCTGCGCTTCCCGTTAGCATTACAACCTGTATATAGTCTATAACATATACCACCCGCATACCCACCCTACCCACTGCCTAAAATCCCCCACACAATATAACGTACCCACAATACTATAACTAGTATACCTATATATATATATATATATATTACTATATATAGATAAAGCATATACTAATATATAATTTAATTACGTGATGCGGCAAGATGCCCCCCCGCCTAGCAATTTGCCATTAATTTGGAAGCCTCCTGCCTGCTAGCAAAGAATTAAGAGCTATATATCCAAATTATTGGAGGAGAACAATAAAAGCCCTACTTTTTATACATTTGGGCAGAGCGCGGGAAATAACGCCCGTAACTAGCCCTATAGCCCGCGTCAGGAATAGCGGCAACTTAAAAAAAAAAAAAAAAAAAAACATAGTTTACAATAAAAAAAAAAACTAAAAAAATAAATGCCAGCCTGTTGTAAGGAGATATATGCTGCGCCCAACAGCAAATTGACGCACCCCACTCGCTATTTATTTGCGGATCGGAAAGAGTGCGTTCGAGTGATTGCACGCGGACCGGCGCTTTAAAGTGAAGCAACAAGCCGCCCCAACGCCCTTTAAGACAGTCGGTAGACGATAAGTGTAAAGATCAATCTTTTTCACATTCAAATAAATTTGATTTGGAAACGAGGCGAGCCGCAAGAAGAATAAATTGCTTATTTAGGTTTTATGGATTATTCACATGCCCCCCGCTATGATATGATCAAAGTGCAAAGCTCTATGCCCACACGGTGCTTATGCATATAATTGGTCGCCGCTCGTTGCGTAAGCATTCTGAATGCCAAGCATGAAGCTAGATAATGACGATAGTGAATCAGTCATTAATTGTGTTGCTAGCCCCTTTGCAATACAGTAGCCAGTCGAAAGCTAGCAGGAATTGCCGCGGAAGATGCGCTATAGCAAAACTCAAAGATAGAAACCTGGGTAGCAAATGATATATAAGATCCGACAGATAGAAAAAGCCTATGAATATATAAAACTAGCCACGCCCGATAGGCGATGGCCAGCCGTAGCAAGAATTAGGATATATGCCCTAAGCCTCTTAGATCGCTTGCTTCTCTTATTCAACTGAATTGTTGACCATATAGCGTGATGGCATGCGAGCTAAATCGATTGTAATCTATCGGCCACCCGCCCATACCAGAGCAATTACGACGGCAGAGTCGGGAGACGCCTCTACAGCGATGAAGACGCAATCGCGTAGCCCATCCATCTACCCTGGTCATCAAATCAAGTGAGCTACCCACGGAGCGGGCCACGGCACGTACCCACCAAAACCGACCGCGCATAACATGCACTCAACACACAAATAAAGAGGTTGGCAGGGATGTGTATAGAATTATTTAATGGAGAATGGAAGAGAGGGGGGTGCCCTTTCCCTACTTATTATATAGGGATGATTTGGTTTGGATGTGGCGAATCTGAACGAGAGTTTGAGCGGGATTTGTTAAGAGATTTAGTAAGGTGAATAAAAGGAGGGGTTTGAAAGTAAAAGTAGATTAAGAGAGTAAGGTATATATTTGTGGAAGTGAAAGACATTTTCTCGCGTGTGAAGTTTATGTTGGTTAGTGAACAGCTGGAAAAGTGTTGGAGTTTAAATATTATAGGGAATATTATCGTTTGGATAAGGATGAGCTTGATGATGCAGAGTGTATTATGAAAGTTTCTGAATTGGCAGGGATAGGTGAGGCTGGTGCCAATTAATCCTTGGTGGATGTTTTGAGTGCACTAGGGTATTACATGAGAGTATGTTTTTACCTGTGTTAATATATAGTATTCAGACTATGGTCTTGGAATGATGAGGTATAGATCTATAAGTACAATGTGTTCATGTGTACAGATGGGCAATCTTAAGGGGAGTGTTAAGTGTGAGAAATTAATATGACAAAATGAGACATGAAGTATTAGAGAGTGTTTACGTGTAATGAAGAAAAGGGTAATGAGAGAATAAATGAAAGTACGTGAGGATGGTTTGGTCATGTGGATGAATAGGATGATAGGTCGGTTGGCTTAAACGCATGTAATGTTGTATGGATTAGATAATCGATATTACTGGAGATGACCGAACGAAAAAGCTGATTGAGTAAGTAAAAGAAAGAATGCCTGGAGGAGAGAAATCGTGAGTTTTTTGGCAAGGGCAAAAAGAAAGGTGCATGCGCCATGCACAGGAGTGAATGGCTGTGGAGGTTTTGTGATTTGGGTATAGTTGTGGCCTCACCTGGGCCAAGGCATGAACACCACATTGCGAGATGCCAAAAGTGAGGGTCCGTTGCTGTACCGTGAAAGACTCTAGTTAAGTGTCATATTCTGTACTGACGACGAGTTACTTCCACTAAAATGGTTGCTTGGGCTTTCTTTTCGACACCTTGCACTTCATATCTTCTACTAACTGTCCATATTTCCGGTGGCATGCTTACGCACCTGGAAACCCTAGTCTGTTTGAGGAGAGAGAAGGTGCGGTGATGTGGATTATAGATGATTATATAATAATATTATATATAGATATATATAATGATATATATGTACAATACTATATATTATTATATATAATATATATAATATCTATATAGGTTAGTATTAGATATATATATTATATATAATATATAATATGGCAAGTGTTATCAATATAAGACTTGCACTGTACTTTGTACTAATGATACCCTGTACTTTTACTTTTAATTGTACTTGGAACAAATTCTATAGTACTTGTACTTGAACAATTCTAGAATACTTGTACTTGACAAAATGCCTTTGAACAGTAGCCTGATATAATATAATATATATAGATATAGATTATCATACATAAATATATATATATATTACTATATATACTAATCAGGATATATATATATATATATATATATATAACTATATTATTACATTAATACTATATAATATATAATATATATATATATAGTATATATACAACATACTAATATATATATATATAATATATAATATAGTATATATATATTATATATTATATATAATATATATATAGTCTACTATATATATAGTATAATATATATTATATATATATATATAGTATATATTATTATATAAATATATATATATAATGATATTAATATATATTAATATATATATGATATACATAGTATATATAATATATATATATAGTTTATACATTATATATATATATACTATATATATATTTATATAGTCATGTCTGTGTTATAGAATGGGTTATTTTAATTCATTTAAATTTATATATCGTAGGCGTAAATCGCTAGGAAATATTGTTTTTATTAAATTTCAGTGATTAAAAATATTTGCTCACTAAAACCTTATAACCGCACGCTCTAGATTTGAAAATACAAATTCCTTCAAATTTAATAACTCAAGTTTAACATTTGTTTCCTGGGTGTAACTATTAAGTTATATGAAACAACGAAGCGATTAATTTTTTACAGATTTTCACATGAAAACTTAAGATAAGTTATCTGCGTAAAAGAAAGAGTGTTAAGAAAATGTGAAAAAATGAGCCTTGAAAAAAAGGAAAGTCGACGTTAATTTAATATATTGTAGTATAACGTTTATTATATGAAAATCTTATTTTAACAATTTTCTAATATCTGTTTATGTAAAAAATCCTTATCCCATCGTTGGAGCCAAACTTTTAACATTTTCAACCAAGTACACGGGTCATGGGTACGGTAAGCGGAGCCCCTTGTAGATAAACGATCGCTTCTCGTTTATTCATTTACCACATTAATATATATGTAATTTATTAATGATAAGATAAAATTTAAAAACTACAAAAACATTTATAGGAAAACAGGTCATAGTTATATATATATATATATGGTATATATATATATATATATATATATATATATATATATATATATATATATATATATATATATATATATATATATATATATATATATATATATATATATATATATATATATATATATATATATAAGCAAGAGTTTATATTCGTGTTATTTCTCACTTTTATCAGATAGTAACAGCACAATTTCAAGAACCAAAAATTAAAGCAACAATAAATAAAAGTTTGAAATGAAAAGAAAAAAAACAAGAACATGTTTTGAATAAAAGGAAAATCGCATCTGCTGAATTATGCTTTCGGTTTTCAGCTTTTTTTCTTTTATTTATTATTATTTATTTTTTCAATTGCATATATTTAATTGAAATATACTAATATTTAGTTTTTTATTTCTTTTATTATTATTAAAAGAGCGTCATATATATATATATATATATATATATATATATATATATATAGTATATATATATATATATATATATATATATATATATATATATATATATATAT
>JABUQX010120974.1:5000-7500 GCA_015478945.1 Trachelipus rathkii | reverse complement strand
CAGATTTACTTACTCACACACAGATTTACTTACACTCACACAGATTTACTTACACTCACACAGATTTACTTACACACACACACACACTCAGATTTACTTACACTCACACACAGATTTACTTACACACACACACACACACACACACACACACACACACACACACACACACACACACACGCACACAGATTTACTTACACACACAGATTTACTTACACTCACACACAGATTTACTTACACACATACACTATGACACTTATACACACATACACTATGTCACTTATACACACACACACACGCACACAGATTTACTTACACACACAGATTTACTTACACTCACACACAGATTTACTTACACACATACACTATGACACTTATACACACATACACTAGGTCACTTATACACACATGCACTCACCCATAGACACTTACACTAGCCCATATACACTTACACTCACCCATGGACACTTACACTTACCCATAGACACTAGCGATTGGTGTATATTATAAGTGGCTAGGATGTTTCCTACTATGAGTTAGCATTTTCTAACCTTTTCTAGCCTTTTCTAACCTCCATCATAGAACAGAGCTAATATTGATGTCTTCCCCTAGGTCATAATTGGAACACCAGGGCGCCGCATGCGCCCTCCGCACAAAGTCAGTCGAACACCGCACCCGCAGGTGCGACCCACAGCGCGAACGATAAATATGATATCAATGTAAACTATTCAAAGAATTTCTTTTCAAATATACTATGAGTCATTCATTTTTATTTCATACTTAAACATTTTTATTAAAAACATTTTCGCGATCCTAAAACTGTAACTTTACAGACATCTTTTATATTTTTACTTAATACTTTTTAAAAATAAATTTAAAAAAATTTAAAGCAAAGAAAAAACCAGAGTGCCTGATATATATATAAACATTTTTATTTTATCTATCTATATCCTATTAATTTCTTATTAAAAACATATACTCAGATACCTTAAAGCAGTAAATCAGTAAATCAGAGGTGTTACCCAACACCTAGGGGATTAGTATGCTTTTGTTTTACTGCTTTACTGCTTTAACTCATGTTTTACTGCTTTAACTTATATGTTTTACTGCTTTAACTCACATATTTATTAACATTACATACCTTAAAGCAGTAAATCAGTAAATCAATAGAGGTGTTACCTAGCAACAAGGGGATTAGTATGCTTTTGTTTTACTGTTTTACTGCTTTAACTCATGTTTTACTGCTTTAACTCATGTTTTACTGCTTTAACTTATATGTTTTACTGCTTTAACTCATATTTGCATACCTTCTAATTAAAGCAGTAAATCAGTAAATCAATAGAGGTGTTACCTAACACCTAGGGGGGATTAGTATGCTTTTGTTTTACTGTTTTACTGCTTTAACTCATGTTTTACTGCTTTAACTCATGTTTTACTGCTTTAACTCATGTTTTACTGCTTTAACTCATATGTTTTACTGCTTTAACTCATATATTTATTAACATTATGTTTTTTATTTTGTTTTAATACTTTTTATTTATTTTTATTATTATTTTTATTATTATTTTTATTTTTATTATTTTATTTTATTATTATTTTTATTATTTTTATTATACTTAGTCTTATTTACTTCATGCCTATTGTTATTATTATTTAGAACCCACACACACACACACACACACACACACACACACACACACACACACACACACACACACACACACACACACACACACACACACACACACACACACACACACACACACACACACACACACACACGTCCACTCACTTACACACATAACGTATAATTTATTAAAACATTTTGTTTAATTAAGCACGTACATTTATATTACATACTCACCAAATATACCAAATTATCAAAAGCTTTGAAACTCATGTAATAAATCAATTGTTATCTTTAAATCAAAGAACATACAATTGTTTAACTCATGTTTAATGTTTTTTTAACTTATATGTTTTACTGCTTTTTAACTCACACATTATTAACATCAGTAAAGCAGTAAACAGTAAATCAATAGAGGTGTCACCTAACACCTAAGGGATTAGTATGCTTTTGTTTTACTGCTTTACTGCTTTAACTCATGTTTTACTGCTTTAACTCATGTTTTACTGCTTTAACTCATATGTTTTACTGCTTTAACTCACATATTTATTAACATTACATACCTTAAAGCAGTAAATCAGTGCAAATCAATAGAGGTGTTTACCCAGCAACATAATAGTGCTTTGAGCTAATGCTTTACTGCTTTAAACCCATGTTTACTGCTTTAATCTCATGTTTACTGCTTTAATCCTCTATATGTTTTACTGCTTTAACTCACATATTTATTAATATTACATGCTCTTAAAAAAACAGCAAATCAGTAAATCAGTGAGTGTTACCAGCAACAAGTGGGATTAGCATGCTTCTTGTTTTACTGTTTTACTGCTTTAACTCTTGTTTTACTGCTTAACTCATGTTTAACTCATGTTTTACTGT
>JABUQX010120973.1:20000-24905 GCA_015478945.1 Trachelipus rathkii | reverse complement strand
TTATATATGATATAATACTATATATATATATATATATAATATATATATATATAGAATATATCATATATATATAGAACAGTATATATATATATATATATATAAATATATATATAATTATATAATATATATATATATATATCTTAATATAATATATATATATATATATATAAATATTATAATATATATATATACTATATATATATAATATATATATATATATATATATATATATATATATATATATATATATTATGTGCGTAGGTGAGTTTGTGTGTGTGTGTGTGTGAGCAAATATTCGTGCCAAGCAGTATTTGTGTACTAAACATTTCCACTGATAGATATGAATAAATTTGCATTCCCATAATTGTCTTCCTGGACACCCATCCAAAAACAGAAATTGGTTGAAGCACTTTTGAAGCCACAAGAATTTCCTCGACTCGGCGTCACAGACGTGATAAGAGAGACTCGACTCTTGAAGCGGGCGTGATAAGAGACAGAGGTGAAACCTTAATTCGCCTGTCATAAGATTCGATTAGTGCTTTTGGTCATTCCGACTCTTTGTATTATTAATAAAGGGGTTTTGCAAAAATGCTTTTCCTGTTGGTAAATTTTGGCCTTCAAACTTTACAGAATTTAATTTGGTTTGCGCGTTCCTTCCGTAATTTTTTTTTTTTTTTTTTTTTTTTTTTTTTTTTTTTTTTTTTTTTTTTTTTTTTTTTTTTTTTTTTTTTTTTTTTTTTTTTTTTTTTTTTTTTATTTCTTCGTTTACATTTTAACCCACACCTTTTTTCTTTTTTTTTTTTTTTTTTTTTTTTATTTAATAGGAAAAAATAATAATAATTTTATAGATATAAAAGAGGAATATATAATCATAAATTGAATTGATATTAATTACTTAAATTTAAATTTAAAAAATAAGCGAAATAATAATAATAATAATAAAATAATAATAGATAATAATAATAATGAATTATAAATAAAATAATAATTGATGATAGTAATAATAGCTGAAGAATGTTAATAATAATAATAATTGATGATTATAAGAATACGCTAAGAATCTAGAATCTCGAGATGCATAAATTCGAAGAGTATTGCTAATAAGCTATAATAATAATAATAATAATAATAATAATAATAATAATAATAATAATAATAATAATAATAATAATAATAATAATAATAATAATAATAATAATAATAATAATAGATAATAATAATAATAATAATAATAATAATAATAATAAATAATAATAATAATAATAATAATGAATATCGCTCACCATTAAAAGAATAATAATAATAATAATAATAATAATAATAATTATAATAAATAATAATAATAATAATAATAATAATAATAATAATAATAATAATAAAATATTGGCAGAATAAAATTTCCTGACAAAAAAAAAATTTGAAACTTCTTCCAAAAATCTTCCTTCTTGGTTTTAACTAGGAACCGACCGGGGCCCCGGCCCCGGCCCCGGCCCCGGCCAACCCCGGCCCCGGCCACCGGGCCCCGGCCAACCCCGGCCATTTAGCTAACCCCGCCCCGGCCCCGGCCCCGGCCAAAAATCAGGAAAAACCGGGGGTTTTCTACCGGGGTTAACTGTAAATTTACACTAAATAATAGACGGGTGAATTCAAACAAAATAAAAAAATATATTTTAATTCCATTACTCCTTGTTATAAATTGATGCAAAATATATAAACATACCTAAACATATAATCAATTTTTTTTTTGTATTTACTATGATTTCGAAATTAAAATTGAGCCAAATTATAAAAATTTTCCGAGTTTTGTACATACAAAATATTCGAAATTGATTATATCAAACGAATTCGCGAAAAGGAAAATAAATATAATTGTTTAAAAAATAAGTAATGCTTATTTATTATTAAATATTTTTCTTAAATTTAATTCAAAATTATTTATTATATTAATTAAATTAATATATATATTAATATATATATAATATATAATAATATATATAATATATATATAGTATATATATATCATAATATATAGTATCCAATATATATATATATAATATAATATATATATATATATATATATAATATATAGTATATATAAAATATATATACGAATATATAACCATATATGTATATAATATTATATAATATAATATATATATATATATATATATATAATATAATATAATATATATATATATATATATATATATATATATATATATAATAATAGTATATAATATATATATATATATATATATATGATATAGTATACTTTGAGAGAGGAAGCCCTTGATTCTTTTTTAGTGTATGTTTTACTGTCACTTCATTTTTATTACTAAAATGTAAACAAATTAAAAACATTGTTAAAGACCTTTTTTTTAATGAAAATAAATTTTAAAAGTAAAGCTAATGTTTCGTCCCGACACGCGAGAACCTCTTCAGGCTAAGGGATTGGATGGATTTCTTTCTTGATCGTCATCAGTTCAAGCTGTGTTTCAGATTTTCTGCATTTTCTTCATGTGTGTTTGTTTGAAATATTTTGATGATTTTTCAGACTTCATTTGTATTAAAATCTATTCTTAATTTCACCGGGGATGGCTTAATTGTAGTTTTACTATTATAAATGCAAAAAGGATTCCATGATTTTTGAGATGGTTCGGTGTGATTGAGACCCTTTTCTGATCATCTTTAGTATTGTTGATATTGATAGCAGTATCCTGGTGCGCCTATGACTGTTAAAGCTGGAATTTATGCTATCCTTGTTGGCAAGGTACACTCTGTTATTTTCATTTGTTCTTATCTTTTTGCAAAATCTATGGTTGTTCACCTATATATGTTTTATTGCATAGTATTGCAGGGGATGTGATATATGCAGCTTTGGGGAGATTTTCTTTCGTTTTGGGGTTTGAGAATTGTTTTTTAAGGTGATGTATTGATGGAATAGAGGGGTAAATTACATTTTGTGCTATATTTGTTTTAACGAAATAATTGGTATATTGAGGAATTGGTAAAAAGGAGTGTTGCTATTTTTTCGGGGGAATTTGCTTTAGCACTTCTTTTTTGCTTTGTTAAAATGCTTTTGGGATGAAAAACTCAGGATAGTTAAGTGATTTGAAAGTATTGTGGTTATTTAGTTTCTTGTGCTAGAAAAGCGGGAGAGCATATACGAAAGGCACGGAAAATAGAGATGACAGAACAGCAAATTTTGTGTTTGGGGAATGATTAGATAGACAATGTATATAGTTTGTGCGAATGTTGGTTTTCTATATATAAGTAAATTGCAAGTATTGTTATTCCATGTGATTAATGTATCAAGGAAGGGGAAGTTGTTGGAAGGCATTTCTATCGTATTATGAACTGAAGGATGAATAGAGTTAATTTAGTTTAGGACATCATTAGGTTGGTGTTGTGAGGGAGGGAGCCAAAAATGTAACAATAATTAGCATAAACATTGTTTAATAAAGTTTCCCTTAAATATATAAAATTCTGTTAGCTCCATATATATTTTACTGAGTATGGGAACAGTGGGGGATCCCTACTCAGGCCGAAAGTTTGTTGGTAATATTTGCCATTAAAATGAAAGAAGTTATGTTGTAATGAGAGATTAATGAGCTGTTTTTAATATATGAATAAACGGGAAGGCCAATCTCTCATTTACAACATAACTTCTGTCATTTTAATTGGCAAATATTACAAACAAACTTTCGGCCTGAGTATGGGATCCCCACTGTCTCGATACCTTAATCACATGGAATAACAATTACTTGCAATTTACATGTATAGAAAACCAACATTCGCACCAAACAATATACATAACATATCTAATCATTCCCCAAAACACAAAATTAGCTTTTCTGTCATCTCTATTTCTCCGTCCCTATCAGCTATATGCTCTCCCCTTCTTTCCATATATAAGGAATGATTAATACATCCACAATACTTTCAAATCACTTTACTATCCTGAGTTTTTCATCACAAAAGACATTTAACAAAGCAAAAAAGAGGTACTATAGCAATCCCCCGAAAAATAGCAACACCTCCTTATTACCAATTCCTCACACACAAATTACCATTAAAATATGTAGGACAAAGATTAGCAAAAAATATTTACCCTCATTCCATCAAATACATCACCTTAAAAAAACATTCTTTCAAAAGCCCCAAAACGAAAATGAAAATCTCCCCCAAGCTGCGATATATCACATCCCTGCATACATACTTGCGCACATCAAAAGCATCTATATAGGTGAAACCATTAGATTTGCAAAAGAAGAAAAATCAACATACAGATGACCTTCACAAAGGAGAGCATAAATTCAGCTTTAACAATAGTGGGCGTAACACAGGCCACTCTATCAATATCAACAAATATAAAGATGATCCAAAATATCAATCCCACTCGACCCACGCAAAACATGAATCCTTTTTGGCATTTGTATAATCAGGAACAACTACCAATAAGCATCCCCGGTGAAGTTAAAGATAGATGTTGATTACTAAAATGAATATCTGAAAACATCAAAGATATTTCAACAACACCATGAAGAAAAAGCCAGACCACTGAAAACACACTTGAACTGCATGGAATGATCAAGAAAGAAATCACAGTTGCCCTTAGCCTGAAAGAGATCTCGCGTGTCTGACGAAAATTAGGCTTTCCTTTTTAAAATTTATTTCAATTAAAAAAAAAAGTGTCTTTAACAATGTTTTAATTTGTGTACATTTAGTAATAAAATTAAGTGACACAGTAAACCATAATACTAAAAAAGAATCCAAGCTTCCTCATCTCAAATAAATATATCCACTACGACAAGGTATTTCTTTAAATATATATATATTAGTATATATATATATATACTATATTATATATACATAAATAATATATATATATACTAAGTATTATAT
>JABUQX010120973.1:0-15000 GCA_015478945.1 Trachelipus rathkii | reverse complement strand
CAGGAAAAGTATTACTATATATAGAAAAAATCATTATTTAAATATATCATAGAATAAAATATATACTATATAGATATAGTAATATATAAGCTAGTACTAGTAATATATAATATTCAAACTATATAATATATATATCAACTATATATAATATATGTATAGTAATATATATTAGTAGTTCTATATATGATATATACTATAGTACTACTAGTAATATATACTTATATATATAGTATTATATACAGCTTATATATAGATATATAGTAGATATATATATTAATATAGATAACTACTATATTATATATATATATATATATATAATATTATATATATATATTATATATATATATATATATATATATATATAATACTAATATATATATATAGATATATATATATATATATATTAAACTGTGTATTATATATAAGATATATATATAAGTATAGTATATATATATATATACTACCTATATATAATTAATATATATATTATATATACTAATATATATATATATAATACTATACTATATAATATATATAAATAACATATATATATATATATTAAAATTATATATATAAGTATATAATTATATATATATATATAATATATAGTATATATAACTATTAGACTATATATATATATATATAATATACTATAATATATATATAGTAATGATATATATAAATCATCATCAGCTGTCCTTTGGTTCACCTTGATTCATTGACTGGGCCAGGACTCAGGACCACCACCATGCCACCTCACAAAACCACGCTATTCACTCTAATTGTGCACCATTCTTCTCTCTTGAACCAAATTTTCATTCTTTAACTTCAGATATTCCTTTACTGATTCAATCCACTTTTATTTAGGTTTCCCAGCTGGTCGAATCCCAACTCACTCACCTGTATACTTCATTTTAACCACCCGACTATCATCCATCCTTTCCATAAAACAAAACCATCTTAATACACTTTCATTTATTATCTCATTCTAGCTTTTATTCAAACCACACAACTACTTATTACACTTATTCATTCATTTATCAATTCTTCTCACACCTAATATACACCCAAGATTATCAATCTCAAAAGAATTCATCTAAGATATATACCTCTTATACCACATCATAGTTTTACATCATAGTTTAACTATACATTAACACATGTAACAACATATCCTCATTCAAAGCTCTGGTGCACTCAAGAATTTAATTGCACCAGTCACCATCGTACCATTCACAACTTTCCTACTACAATCTGCATCATTCGTTTCCTTTTCAAGCAACATATAGCCTAAATATTTAAACTCATATACTTATTCCAATTTCTAACCATTCAACACCTAACATCACCATCACCTTACTCTTTTATACATTTACTTCCAAACCCCTCCTTTTACATACCCTTCCAAACACCTCTACCAATTAATTCTCCCAAACTTTTTTCAGGTTTACCCTACAAAAGTAAATCATGTAATTGCCTTGAAAAAGGAGGTTATCCTCCACTCTCTTCCATATATATATAAATATATATATATATATATATATTATAATATATTATAATATAATATATATGATATATATATATATATATATATAATATTATAAGTAGTATATATATATATATATAATATATTATATATATTATACATACATATATATATACTCATATATATATAGATATATATAATATAATAATATAATCATATATAATATCATATGGATGATATATACTAATATATATATAATATATATATAATACATAGTATAGTATATACTATATACATATATTAATATATATATATTAAATAGCATATTGTATAATATGACATGAGTATATATAATAGGATAATATATAAATTATACATACATATTACTAAGCACATAAATAGTAATAATATAGTAACTATATAGTATATATATATATAAGATATATATACTGTATATAATACGTATATATACTATAAATATATTACTACTATATATATACTATAAATATACTATATAGGTTTACTTATATTAGTATAATTATTCGATATGATTATTATTAAATGATTATTATTATTAAGTTAATTGATTATGATTATTGAAATATATATAGATTATTAATTATATATTTGAAGAAATTAATATAATATTATTCCATATAGATAATCGTAATAAATTAATTAAGCTAAATTAATCAAATACTAATTATTAGTACTCTTTATTTAGTCCTGATTATATTCATATACATTATTTAAAGACGAGTGTCTTTGTTCATTTTCTATCTCAAGATAAAGAATAATGTGACCCTCGGAACATTTCCTATAAATATAGTTAATTTTGATGCCCTAAAATATCGGGATTGTCCGAGGTGGAATGGCAATAGATTCTTCAACTAAGTAATTAGGCAAGAACGCTTAACAACTAGTTCTAAGTTCCACAACTTCATATCACTTTATAACTCAAAGAATCCGAAATGGTAATATCAACTATCTATCAATTGACTCCTGCTAAGTCTCAGCAAATTCTAAACTGCTATCCTCGCATTTGTTGTTGTATCTCTAGACTGAGGTCGGCACGATGAAACTTGGTGTATCGCAACCACATACGGCGTCTCGAAGTAGTATTCGTTGGCAACCACACAGCCAAAAAGAACGGTATCAAGAATGTAAATGGGGTGTTAGGTATACAGCTCTAGCTGTTCATAGCAATAAGATTTGGGTACACGATAGTTGGTACTACTCGCCGGCAGAATGGCTACAACGTGTCACCACTACACCAACAGAGACGAGCTACGCCGGACTTAAATAATCAGAAGGATGAATTTGCAGCATCTTTGTATATAAACGCTTATATACAGTCGATAGCTTCGCCGATCACCTTTGAAGCCATTGAATAATTTCAATCATTACATAGAAGAGATTTAAATTGTTGATCCATTCCTCATTTTTATATATAAGGCCAGTCCCATCACTTAAGTCATAGTGTGAATTATATATGCAAGTTAATTATATATCCTAGATTTTCCTTAGGAATCATATCCCCTAATAATGTAATAATATCTCTCAATATAGAAATTCATCGTATTTGCTCTATTAAAACTTTATGAGGAAAACCATTGATAAAAATTGAAAATAGAACCGATTAAAATTGTAATTAATACTATTTAAATTGTTTTTTGCTAAATCACAACCGCTCTTAAACTTCATATTTGATTAACCATCACTTTTTTAATTTTTCATTATAAATATACATAGTAGAATTAATTTTAATATACTAATGTTATCCACTTGACAATGACTCATAGCATACTATATCATATAGACCTACTACTAGCATGTGCGGCGTACCTCATTCACCTTATTATTTTATTATGTTATTATATTATTGATTATTATTCATTAATTATTATAAATTATTAAAATTGTGTTATTAATTATATTATAATTATTTAATTATTTTATTATATGATATTATTATTGATTATTATATATTATTATTATTAATCTGTAAGTTATTCATTATTATTTATTATTATTATATTATATATTATTATTATTATTGGTTTTTATTTTATTATTATTGATGCTAATTATTATTATTACATATTTTTTATGAAATATTTTTAATAAGATATTATTCCATTTATTATTAATAATTAACTTACTAACATATAATTTTTGTTCGTAGATGAAAATTAGTATGTGATAAACTTTTATTATATTTATATATTATTATATTATTTATCATCATCAATCAATCATCTCATCATCCTTATCACATCATTACTTAATCAATCATCATCTATCACATCCCATCATCATCCAACAACATCTTTCCAATCATCGATCAAATCATCATCATACATCATATTCATCATCATCATATCATTCAATCATAAATTCACCCAATCATCACTCACATCTATATTATAATATATAATTATTAATATTATACTATTATTATTTCTATTTCATAGTTACTATTTAATAAATATATTTTTATCGCACTTTCATTGAGGCGAATGTATTATTGTTTATGAAATAAAATTTCCTCCATTAATTTAAATAAATTTCATAAATTTATAGAAAATATTGAATACAACTATTTCGATTCAATAAGAAATTCTTAAAATTACAAGATTTTTTCACGGTTATCAGAAAAAAACAAATTCTGAATATATCTTTATATTGTATTCTTTAATTGTTATCTATCTCTTTCCTGTCCTGGTTGTTTATTTATTTTAAGTTTCACCTTATAAAAAAATCTTATTAGAAATTATTAGAGGAGGAAGGGTTAATCTGGTAGGAGGTATCTTCTAGATAATTTATCTTTATAGGAATTGAATACCTTCTACTCACGTAAAGTATATATATATATATTATAGTATTTGGCTTTATATTATAGCTAATAATATATATTATAATGTATATATTTAAACATATAAAAGTAATTATAATACAAACATACAAACTAATATATATATAATTAAATATAACATTATTAATATTTATTAAGTAATATATTATAAATAAATATTACTTATATATACATAATAATTAATTTTATATATTAATATAATATAAATTAACAACATATATATAATATAAAAATTTAATATTCACAGAGAAGGGGAAATATATATAATATATTATATATATATAATTATAATATATTTTTTAAGCTTATAGATATGTACTTAAGTATGTCCTTAAATAATGTATTAATAGAACTACTTAAACTACTTATATAAGTACTTTGGCTTTGATATTTCTTGTAACATATATCAAGTGTATACATTTAAACAAATACCTTATAAAAACTATAATCTATTATATAATAATTAAATATATTATTATTAAGATATATAATCATATATTAACTTAAGCTATATCAAAATTCAGAATATATAATATAAAATATAGTAATATAGTATTATATAATATATTATATAGTATATATAATATAGAGAATAAAAATAGATATTTATAAATTATTATAATATGTATATACACCGTATTAAACTATAGAGAGAGAGAGAAATATAATATATATACATATTCTAATATATAAATATAGATAACAAAATATTATATATACCTTATTATATATATATATAGTTAATAATAAATATATATTAATCAAAATATATATTATACAAAAATATAATATTAAAATATAACAATATTTAATATACAGTAATATTATATAATAATAAGATTATATATAATATATTAATATATAAATATATATAGTAATATATTATCATATATATATTCTATATATAAAATATATCATGCAAACTATGTTATCGTTTATAAGGAAGTAGTCTTACGGTTGCAAAAAATGCGCAGTTAAGAATTGAATAAATGAGAGTGGCATTAATTATATATTAATAATAGTGATAATATTGCACTTTATTATACTATACATTATCATACATATATACATATAATAATATATTATAAATGTATTATATATAGTATTTATACAATATAATATATAATAAGTGATATATATATTTATAAAATATAATAAACTATTATATATAATAATAATTAAAGTGGTATTATAATAATAATGAATTATAATAGTAGTTAGGTATATATATATATATATGCAGCATAATCCGTATATATGTACAGGTCGATATAATAGCGGCGCCAATATGCCTATATAATCAAATAATATTTATATATACTATATATATAGTATATATATTAATATACCTATATATATATATATATATAAATATATATCATTGTTTAATATATAACTTCAATACCTATAATATAGTACTTACATGGAATATATACTATATACTATATATATACTATATATATATATATAATAGTCAGCTATATATATATATATATTACAATACATAAATATATATATAAGATACAAATGATGAAAATATATAATATATATATATATATAATATATATATACTATAATAGATAATATATATATAGGTATATATTATATAATATATAAATATATATATAAATATACAATATATACTATATATATTATATATTATATAATAAATAATATATGATATATATATAAGTATATAATATTAAAGAAATGATATAAATATATATATAACGGATATATATATAATATATATTATATAATAGATTATATAATATATATAATAGATATATAATAGTAATATATTAATAATACATATATAAGATATATATACATAATAATTATTAACTTTGTCAGAAAAGATAATAAAAATTTATATGAAAAATTTAAAAATAATCTTATATATTATAAATTAGTGTTTATATATAATCAATTTAAATTAATATATAAAGTAACCTAAGTTGATTTATAATAATATTATATATAATTTATATATAAAAAGAAATAGAGAGGGTAAAATAAGTTTGAACAATAATAGAGAGAGAGAGAAGAATGGAGAGAGAGAGAGAAGAGAGAGAGAGGAGAGAGATAGAAGAGAGAGAGGAGATAGAGAGAGAGGACAACGAGAGACCGAGAAGATAGACGAGACGAAAGAGAAGAGAGAAAAAAATGCTAGTGGCAGCTCTTTTGACGTTTCATCCAGTAAGAAAATTAAAAATAGGAAAATAAAAAACCAACAATTTTTCGTATTGTCATTGCATCTTATTTAATTAAAATTGTCACAACTAATAACAAAGAATTCAAAAAAGTTAAAAAAAAAAAAGATATAAAAAGTATTTAAAAAAAATAGTTTAAAAATAAAATTAAAAAACAAAAAAAAGCAATTTTGTGATTTCTATAATTTACTAATTTTCAAAAATAGGAGGTTTAAACACAATTGTGATATATAATTTGTATGGTAACTTTAGCTGAACTGGTATGATATACTATATGTTGTTTAATGATGCGCATGCAAACACATACTATATATATATATATATATACTTATTATAATATATAATAATATATAGTATATATATAAGTAATATATATAATAATAATAATAATATTATATATAAATAAATATATAATCATATATATACTATATATAATAGTAAGTTTAATAAGATCAATTAAATATATATACGATAAATAGTATATATATATATATACATCGACATTTGAGTATTATTTCCAGGGTAGTTAATTGTTTTAAAGTATTCAGAAAATATTTCTTAACTTTTTATTATTGATTTTTTATAATTTATTTCCAAATTTTATTTATGGATTTAAAACAGATTTTCAGTTTATTTGATCACACACAAATAACAGCTAATATATGTACAGATCAATGTCGAGCGGCTGAAATCTATAAGCACACATAACTGAGTAAATATATATATACTATTAATAAAATATATAATATATACATATACTATACTATATATATATATATATATAATATAGTTAAGTATATATATATATAATTACATATTATATATAATATAGAAGATATATAGAATACTACATTATAATAAACTATATTATAAACTATGCCAAATTTCCAAATTTCCTACATGCTATACTTTTATTTATAATGATATTATTAATATATTCATTGATTATATTATTATTTATTAATTCAATTATTATGTTATTATTTTTGTTCATATTATTATTGTAAATTATTCATTTCATATATTATTAATTATTATTATTATTAATATATTATTATTATATTATATTCTAATTATTATATATATCATTAATTTTAGTTTTAATAGTTAATTAATTTGAAAAAAAATTAAAGAAAATTCCAAAATATTTTTCATTTTAATACCAGTCTCCTATTTGGTAGAGGAGAGATATAAATTTATTAAACTATGAACTAAAGAGATATAGAAAGTAAATAAGATAAATATATAATGAAAAACATATCTAAATATATAAAATACGTATAAAATAATATAATATAAAATATATATATAATATAAGAATAGTTCCACTGAAGATCGTATATAATACTCTTCCTAAAACAACCCTATATATTATGTATACAAGTATTACATACAAAGATAAAGGATAACGTGATTACAGATTTTGTATGAGTCAACACAAATAAACCAATTTTTTATTTAGATTTTTTTTACTTCATCCTGAGGGATTGTGAGAGTATTGAAGACATATATATAAGTAGAAAAAGATTTTATTTTACTTTATATAATATGAATAATTATATAAACTTAATATATATAAATATAATTAATAGTAATATAATATATAATATAAATTAATAGATAATAGATTAATATACATATAATATAATATAATAATATATTAATACTATATAAATTAAATATAGTCATAATAGATATATATTATATTATATTGATATATATTTAGTAGGAGTATATTAAATATACTATATTAATTATAGTAATATATATTAGTATACTATGTATAATATTATATAAAATATATATAAATATATATATATATACTACTAAATGATATATAATATATATAAATATCAGTATATAATAATAATAATAATACACCCTAGCAATATCGATATAGTATATATAATATAATATAAATAATTTATTCAATAATCAATAATAGTTTTTAAACAGTAAGATATATAATATATCTAATAATATATACTAATATATATTCTATATCTACTTATACATGACTTCACCAACCTACTATATACCTATACTCTACGAATACGTAGCAGTACTATAGCTCAACACATATTCAACTAAGATAGAATATATAATATATATACATACATATAATAATATATGCGAAATATTATATATTATATCTAATATATATATTATAGCTAAAGACGTTACGTAGTTATTAGCATAGAACTACGTATATATATATCTCACAACATAAAATGTTATGAGTAAAAAATATATATATTTAAAACTACTTATTTACAGAAAAAAAAAATTACTACTACTACTACCCTCCCTTCTCCATTTTAACCGCAATAAGCTATATAATATATATATAGCTACTACCGATATATGCTTTTAAAAGTGTAAAATGTTACGAAAAAAAAAATTTCTATATTTCGTCATTTTAATCACTGTTTTTTAGGTTCATGAACAATGTTTAGGGTCATGCAATCATGCGTTAGAAAAACACTAGATAATTTTTTACAATGTCATGTTCATTATCTAGTATTAACATTATTTTAAAATATTTTGTATTTCGGGGAAAAGGCAATCGGGCAGGGGGGGGAAGTTGAGAGGTAAAAAGCTAATAATAAATGGCATTTTATTATGAGTGTGAGAGAGAAAAATGTGGGGAGGGGGTATTTGTTTCATCTATTGAAAGTGGAAGACCTAATTAAGGTTTCTATAATAATTATAATATTAATTCTATGACAATAAAAATAAATTTGTTTAATAGAAAAATTTTGATCTTTCGTTGTAGGGTGAAGGAGAAATCATGCCACGATGTATTTCATTGGATTCAAAATGGTCTCCGGTTGAAGACTTGATTATTCTTTCTACACTTCTAAAATTGATGATCTAAGCTCCTCTTCTTCTTAAATACAGTTAGGGTCAGGACACTTGACTGTAAAGGAAAGAAGAAAATAATTTAATCATTGTTCAATAATGTTATATATTGAAATTAAGTCACATGACTCAAAATAACCAATGTACTTCAAGTACTTGGTTAGTTAATTTCGTACTAGTACTCATACTTAGTACTTGAAGCTTAGTACTAGTACTTGAAATGCTTAATTATTATTGGCCAAAGAATCATGAGATATTAGAATTAATATATTTAATGATATATAAAAAACCTATGGTAAAATATGCTTGCCCTGACTACCTTGTGAAAAAGACTTATAATAATTATAATAACGACTACTGTTGCTGTTTAAATAAAAAAAATTATTTATCTACGTTAGTAAAATAATTCCATTATTTTCTTCATTTTTTAGAAAGTGAAAAAAAAGAGAGTATTGATACCTATAAGAAAATCTAAGGGTTTCCTTATTACTTTTGTCAAGATCCCTATGGGATCCCTAAAATGAAATCTATTTGGTTTATTATTATTACTTTTATCCAGATTCCTATGGGATCCCTATGGGAAACTGTTCTGTGTATTTTTGTATAACAGTACTTACCACAATTGCCAAGTTTGTATGCGTGTCCTTCTGGGCATTTGTGACAACACAGCATTGGATCAGCTTTGAAATTGTTCTCTGTCTTCGCAGGAAGGACGAGTTCGATATTGTCGTAATCAATGAGCGTCATGAAAGCGTTGTCTTCATTTACTGTATTCACTGCTTCGCGAACAAGACCGATGAAGCCAGCTTGATCAGTGATGTTGTAGACAGGAGTGTCGATCGTGATGATAACGTCGCTCATTTTGCCGCCGTCTTTGTCCAACTGCAAAAAAAGAAATAAACTTATTTATAAATAAATTCAAAATAAAGTTTACAATTAAAAAAAAAAAAAGGGAAAAAATATAAAAAAAGTGACATGTTGCAACTCAATAAATCAACATAACTGTATCATAAAATAATAATAATAATATAATAATAATAATAATAATAATAATATAATAATAATATATAGTAGTTAATTAATAATAATAATAATAATAATAATAAATCAAAATAAAAAATAATAATAATAATAATAATAATAATAATAATAATAATAATAATAATAATAATAATAATAATAATAATAATAATAATAATAATAACAATAATAATAATAAAATAATAATACAATAATAATATAATAATTAATATAATAGATAATAATAAATAATAATAATAATAAATAAACTAATAA
This sequence comes from Trachelipus rathkii, assembly GCA_015478945.1. Classification (NCBI taxonomy): domain Eukaryota; kingdom Metazoa; phylum Arthropoda; class Malacostraca; order Isopoda; family Trachelipodidae; genus Trachelipus; species Trachelipus rathkii. The sequence goes on along the minus strand of JABUQX010120973.1, from coordinate 4,268 downwards.
TAATTAATAATAATAATAATAATAATAATAATAATAATAATAATAATAATAATAATAAAATACATACACCACTCTTAATCTGAAGATCTCCAATACCACATTCTTCAGGGTATGGGCAGAAAATATCGTTATATTTGTAAACCAAACCATCGAATTGATGCTGAAGGGTTTCGATCTTGGGCCTCTTGTATGTGATTTTGAACTGCAAGTTGGCAGAGAACACTGGTACGATTTCTGCAAATAGATTATAACGATATTATCTTTTATATATATCTTATATATATAGTATATATATATATATATATATATATATAGTAATATTGATATATATAAATTATATATAATATATAATATTAATATAGCTATAATATATATATACATATTATAGCAATTTATATTAGATTACTTTACTTCTTTATAACGATAATAATTTTTTTTTCTCTTTTCTGCTTTTTTTTTTTTGTGTATGTTACACAAAGAAATTTGCTATTCGATAATATTTTTTTTGTTATAAATAAGTCTCCCTCCTCTTTTAATATGAAGAGCGCAACAAAGAGATAGTCATAATTTAAAAGAGTTTTAAAATGAATTTACCAAATAAATATCTTCCAAAAAAAAAAAAAACAGTAATTTAATAAAAAAAATAACCTACTTAGAAGAGAAAGTTTTTTCGTGATTTCGCGGGCTCTAATTTTCCCAGCTTCAAAAAAAAAAATATTATGAAAGAAAATGGAGGTTTTTGTTATCGCTATAAAAAAAAATCAACTATTAAAAAAAAAAAAAAAAAATACTTAAAAAGTAAAAATTATGAAAGATTTTCTATTTTCTCTGTATGGTTTAATTTAACCCATTATGCTGAAAAGACAAAACGTACAGGAAAACTCTCAAAACCATTCTCTAATATATATATAATTATAATATATATATAAATATATATAATATATATATATAATAATTATATAATTTATATATATTATATATATATATAATATATTATATATATATATATTATAATAATATATATATATATATATAATAATATTATATATATATATTATATTATATATATATATATATATATTATAATATACTGTATATTATATATATATATATAATATATTATATATATATATAATCTGATATATATAATTATATAATATATATATATATATTAATATATATATTATATATATACTATAATATATCACAGAGCTAAAGTTAAAGAATGTGATGATTTCTTAATGATGACAACTATTTTACACTTGTGGTTGTCATGGTGTCATCAAGCAAGACAGTCATAGAGGTCAAAAATGTGAATGTTGTGATAATAACAGAATATATATATATAATATATAATATATATATATATAATATACTATAATATAATATAATATATATATATAATTATATATATTATATATATTATATATATATATTAATTATATATATATTATAATATAAATATTATAATAATATTAATCACTATATATATATATAATATATATATATTATATATATATATATATATTATATATTATATCTATATATATATATATATATATATATATATATTATAATATATAATACTATATACTATATATATATGGTAATAATGAAAGGTAAATCATTTAACCTTTATAGCCAATGAACGTGTTAGCAGGAATTGTACCTTAATAATATACATTTTACTTTCATTTATAACTATTAATATTAATTATTATTTATTATTATTATTATTATTATTATTATTATTATTATTATTATTATTATTATTATTAACATTATTATTATTATTATTATTATTATTATTATATTATATTATTATATTATTATTATTGTATTATTATATTATTATTATTATATTATATCATTATTATTATTACTATTATTAAATTTTGATATATTTATTATTATTATTATTATTTATTATATATTATTATTATTATTATTAATATATTCATTTTAATTATTATTATTATTGATTAATTATTATTAATTATTATTAGTTTTATATTATATTATTATTATTATTATTATTAATTATCCTTAGTTATTATTATTATTATATATTATTATAATTCATCATTATTTTTATTATTATTTGAATTATTATTATTATGTATTATTATTATTATTATTATTATTATATTATAATTATTATTATTATTATTAATTATAATATAATATTATTATATTATTATTATTTTTTTTATAATTATTTTATTATTATTATTATTTCATCTATTAATTATTATTATCTATTATTATTATTATTATTATTTATTATTATTATTATTAATTATTATTATTATTATTATTTTATTATTATATTAAATTTTTTGAGTATTGTTATAATCTCGTTAGTAAATATATTATTAATTATTTTATTATTTATTATTCATATATTATTTTATTATTATTAATCATTTATTATTAATTATTATTATTATTTATCATTATTATTATTTATTATATTATTATTATATATTTATTATTATTATTATTATTATTATTTATTATTACTAATTATTATTAAATTATTTTTTAATAATAATAGTAATAATAATATAATAACTCATCCCAACTACACTCCAATCACTCAATCACATAATACATAACCCACCACGTCCCATCCAATCCAAGTAACCTACATACTACCACACACTAATAATAATGAATTATCAATAATAATAATAATAATAAATAAACAAATCAATAATAATAATAATAATAATAATAATTAATAATAATAATAATATTAAATAATAATAATAATAATAATAATAATAATAGATAAGAATAATAGTAAATAGGTGTGCGTTTTGTGTCCTGGGTGTGAGGGTGTGTGTATGTGTGTTTATAGTGTGCGGCGAGTGTGTGGTTTTGTTTAGTCGACATCGTGAATGACAAAAGAAATGATCTGAGGTTTCTGACATACGTCGAGAAGCGAGAAAGATCGGACGAGAATCGCTTCACTTTCAGTTTTGATTTTTCACCTTTTACTTCTTTCACGGCTATGGGGCACCTCATAATTCCTGACACTGAAATGGTTCCTTTGTTCTTTAGAGAAGGTCGAATCTTCTGCTCTCTCTACATCTCTCTCTCCTCTCTCCTCTCTCTTCTCTCCTCCCTCCTCTCTCCTCTTCTCCTCTCTCTCTCAAACCCTCCGTCTCTCTCTCTCTCTTCTCTCTCCCTCTCTCTCCTACCTCTCTTCCTCCTCCTCTCCTCCTCCGCTCCTCTCCTCTCTCCTCCGACTCCTTCATTTATAAATTCAATTCTTGTTCTTCTATTATAACTGTCCTTTTTTGCCTTATTTTCCAGTATGCTTGGCGCTCTCTCTCTCTTCTCGTCAGTCATCTCTCTCCTGCTCTCTCTTCTCGTCCTCTGAGCATCTCCTCTCTCTCTCTCCTCTCTCTTCTCTGCTTCTCTCCTTCTCCCTGCTCTCTCACGTCTCATCCTCCCCCCCTCTCTCTCACCTCTCTCTCCTCTCTCTCTCTTCTCTCTCTCTTTTCTCTCTCTCTTTTTTTCCTTATCTCATGCTTGTGGTTTGTAAATTGGTTCCATGCAAGCCTTTCACTCCACCTTTTGCTCTATAAATGTATTGTGCTTATAATCTCACTCCTTCTAGAATATCATTTTACTCTATGTAGTATTCCATGTTCTATTCCCTTTCTCAATTACATCCATAACTTTACTTTCTTCTAATTGTTCCTAGTTCCCTTTTTTTTGTTCTATGTTTAAGTCTCTAAAAATTGTTTCTATTTTTTCACTTCTTTTTTTTCAAGCATTTTGCCTTATTTTTTTTTTATATTTTGCTTTTGATAACTCGATGTTCATGTATGGATTATCAAAAAGCCAGAGCCAGTTTTTTGATATATGTTCTATGTTCCAAATTCTTCGCTTTTTCTTTAATTTTAATTATTTTTCACATATAATATACGGTATATTATATAATATATATATATAATCATAGTAATATAATATATATATAATATTATTAATATATATATATAATTATATATATATATATTATATATATATATAAATATATATATATATAGTATATATACTATATATATATAGTATATACTATATATAATAGATATATAATATAATATATATATATATATATATATATATTATATATATATATATAATATATAATATATATATATAATATAGTGTATATATATATTATATTTATATATATATATATAATACATATATAATATAATATTATATATATATATATTTATATAATATAATAT
>JABUQX010120972.1:0-50425 GCA_015478945.1 Trachelipus rathkii | reverse complement strand
AATATTATAGATATATATATATATATATATATAGCAGTAATTATTATATATATATATATATCAATATTATATTATATTATAATATATTAAGAGTATAATATATATTATTATAGATTATAATATAGTATATTATAATAATATGAGAATAAAAATATAATAATAAATAGAGTTATATATTAGTATATTATTATAATAAAATATTAATATATAATATAATATATATTATATATATATAACAAAAAAAGGTTTCAATCAAATAGATTCGTAAAATACCTCAACGTCCACGAGAACTGCAAACGTTGACCGTGTAACGTATGCCGAGGGAATGTCTAGGAGTTACGTCCAATACTACCGTTATCATTAAGGGACGTCGCAGTGATTGTCGCAAGAAGTACGTCATGAATAACTTTAGCTTACCATAGAATCGTGCGCAGTGGATGTCTGCGGCTGTTACGTCGCTGGAGAAGGCTGACCAATTTCCCACATCCCAGGGGACGGGTAAGGATTAATGCTTTACTATATACAGATGTCGCACCATATATCCGCAAGAGGACCTAAGCCGGAACGGTGACACTACCCGTTTTGGGTGTGCATAATGGGGGAGTAATTGCTATTATATATTATACTTTCTTATGAGGTAGTATATAAGTAATAGTATAAAATATGGTAATATGTATATATAAGGAGAAGAAGATATAAATATTAATAGAGCTATATAATAGATATTAATATAATATAAATAGCAAATATATACTAATATATAAATATAGTATATATATATATATGGTGTTAAATATTGCAGTTGGTATAATAATATATATAGTATAATAGTATAAAAATAAGAATATACTATATATATAAGATTCGATAAATATTTAAGTATTATGATAGGATAATAGTAATTCATTAAGTAGTATATATATATATAGTATCCCATAATAATAGAGGTTCATATATATTACTAATACTCCTATTGGGGTTTTCATTATAATCATATATTATATATATAAGAATATATATTTATATATATATTTTTATAAATATATATATATAAGTAATATATATATTATAATTCATATTTTAGTAGTATATTATATAGTAATATTATGATTAATTATATATGATTATATTATATATTATTATAGTATAATAATAAATAATATTCTATTATAATTGAAAAATATATATATAATATATAAATATATAGTTAAAATATTAAATACTATAGTAATAATATTGACAGTAATGAAAATAAGTAGATATTTAAATGAAATAATTAATAATAATAAAGTTATATAAGTATTAAATATATTTTGGTAAGATTATAGTATTATAAATATTATATATAATGTAAGTATAATATAATTTATATGTAAATATATTATATATAAAGGTAAAAATATATCTTATTATAAAATATATACTATATAAAAGTATTGTAATTTATATAATTAGTAAATATTATTATATTATTCTAAATATATTATTATATTCTATATAATAAAAATAGACTATATATTTACTCTCTATTTATAGTAGTAAATATATATAAAATAAATACATACATAAAAATATATAATATCCATATTATATCACATATATAACTATATATATATATTATAGATAGTCATAATGAATAAACAAGAAATAAAATATAGATATGATAATAGTGAAAAAATAAAATAAATTATATAAAATAAAAAATAATATATATTCATCTTATAATATATATATATATAAAAAAAAAAATATAAATATATATTATATATATATATACTATATAAAACTAACGTTAAATAATATATATATATAAATATATAATAGTGTGTTTGAAAAAGAATTTATATTCTTCTAAAACGTGTTAAACAATAAGAAGGCTTAAAATTTAAAAAAAAATTTTCCTCCGGATGGTTATTTTGAGGTGTTGACATAATATATGATTTCATCCTTTTAAAAACTCTATAATATTCTACATTACAATTTATCTTTAATATACTTTAGCTAAAGTATTTATATGTATATTTTTACCCACATGTAATGGATCTAAATACTTTTATTTAGCAATTTTTGTTTATAATTCGACTATTATTAAATTTAATGAAATTGTTATGTGGGAAAGTTTATAATAATGATAAAACAACACCTATTTGCTATATATAAAAGTAAATGAGTTAAAAATAAATATTATATAATATATTATATATATAATGGTATAGATATTTATAAATAGTAATTTATATTAATATATTTTTAATTAGGTTATTGAGTTTAAAATATATAACCTAGTCCACTTATTGATAATGAGTTATATATATATATAATGTATATGATATAATATTCTGATACTATACTAGCTAAAACTATACATTATTTTAAAAATAAATTTATTTAATTAGTATAATATATATATATATTATATCATACCTAAATATATTTAAATAAACCTGTGTGCTAAAAGCAACCCCCTCTACTCTCTCCCCTGCGGGGCGAGTCCGAGCGGGCTCCCTCCCCCCCATCCCGCCCCCCCGTGCCCCGGCCCCCCACCCCCTTATTTGGGCGCGTGTGCAGCTGTTAGAAAGATAATTTTTCAGCTCGAGGTTTGATATTACAAAAAATTCGTTAGAATTTTTACCGTGTTTCAACCATGTTCCTTTAAATATATGTATATAATTAAGTTTTATGTGTATATATATATTTATAATTATTTATCTATCTATGTTATTAACCTATTATTTATTTATTATCCTTCATTTAGACATTAAAGTCACCCCACGTCTTCCGGATAGTCATTGAAATTTAAAATTATTTTTCTCTTATACACTGTGTATGTATGATTCTAAAACCTCCTTTTTCATCCTTCATGAGCTTATTGTAGATTTTGGAATCATATTAAAAAAATTTTCAAAGGAAAAAAAAAAAATCTTCAATTATAAACTTAAACATAATACTGTTAAATAATCAAAAAAAAAATCCTTATTTTTAACTATATATTACCCAAAATTCTACACACATTGCTGATATAAGCGCGTTTTAATGGGAGGTATGGTTTTTGCGATTTTTTTTCCAAACAATTTTAGTTGAATGTCTTTGTCTTAACATTTCTGCTTGATCACGCAATGGCATCAATATTTTATGAAATAATTTGTCAAATACAAGTGTTGATCGAAACACTTGTACTCCGAACCGGACCACTGCAGTATCGCTATGTGTAGCGAGCACAACAGAGGTGCCGTGGCCAAGTATCAACAAAAAGAGAGAAAGGGGATAGAAACGATCGGCATTATATCCACGATTATCCTCTCTATATTATTATTAAGCCGATTATGATTGGTTTACCGGAGCTGTATATGACGTCAAGATATCTTCGCTTCAAGAGTTGTATTTACAAACTTCAAAATTGCAACACTTAAGGACTGATTATTTAAAATATTAGCCATTGTTTTCGTTATTTTTTCACTGTTGATATTTCTTTAAATAATTTAGAGTTTATTATTCTCGAGTTTTTGGATGAGAACATGCTAGCCCGTTCCTCAGCAAAGCGAACTATACAATGTACAGTCAGATACAGAAGCAGGTTTTGCGGAAATATACTGTCCGCGTCTTGTATCTAAGAGTATAAGGGAAGAAGAGGAAAGGTCCATGGAAATATTATGTAGTGTGGAATGCAGTATGAGGATATATATGAAACTAAACAAAAGAGAGAGCCTCCAGATACCCTGTGTCTAACAGAAAAATGTATTGGTAATTATCTTGCAATATACGCAGCTCGAGACTCGCGCCCCTAGTAATAGCTGGCAGCTAACCATGAACCTACCATACCCCGGTTTAGGCTCTACAGAAATATGATAAAGTACGTTGTATACAACCCCTTCGTCATTCTTGATTAACACAAGCAATATCTTCTCAGTGAAACGAATCACATGTTATATCCTGTATCATTAGATATTGCGCGGAATTCCTGGGTCTATACGACATAAGATATGGAAAAATTATTTGAATCTTGACTATATTTATATAAATGAAAAATAATAATCGAAACTTAACTACCACAGTAACATACAACAGTACATTATGCCAGATACAGAAGATTGTTTAGCAATAAAAACAATAATAGAAGAAGAGCAGAAAAAGACTAACATGAAACAGTCCAGAGTAAATTGTGTGACAATTATCGCATCATATATAGTCGACTAATATCATGATCATGCGAAAGCAGCCCCCATGACCCGAGAGTACAAATTTATTCAATCTTTAATGTCAACCTGAGTACAATCAAATTTAAACCCAAAAGGATTAAAGACAGCTACAACATCTCAAACCTAATAATCTCCTTCACGCGGTGGCCCTAGTCTCCTTGTTATGTGATTAGTAAATAAACCACAAAAACACTACAACACATGGGAAAACCATAATACTAATATGATAATATTTTTCTTTATACACAAGCGCACTGTCGATTTAATCGAATATTTTCAAATTATCGAGAGTAACTGTATCTTTGCTACATTGACGAAGGGGGGTCCAATTCCTTAACTCAGACTAAGTAAAGCGAATCCTGATATCACTAGACAATATGAGAATAAGTTCCCATATTATTTAGCATTACAATAGAATCATTGTACTCAATTTACGCGCCTAGTATAGTCTAAGGTGCCTTCTCAAGATAATATAGAAAGACTTAGAAAAATCTAGAAATGAATGCTTTGTGCGAGACTCTTATCGTAGAAGGCTTTAAATTTACTCTCTAATGTAAATTTCATAGAAGAGAGATAGGGACCATTTCCTCTCAGAGTGAACCAGGCTCGGAAAATGATGAGCTTAGAAAAGAACATCGACTCAAATATCGAACTTATGATAATTGCATGCTTACTTCTAGCACAATACCGAAGTCCCTCCAAAGAAGGTCCACTCGAAAATCGAGCATTACTCGATATCAAAACCAGAACAATAAGATTCCAATGTTCATATACAATATGCACTATCACCCATTATTAGAGGAAGCAATCTTCACACACTTAAAAACTTATAAAGGTTTCTCACGTATAGTTCACCTCTCTACCAGTGTGCCAATCTCCACACTCGGCATAATTGCACCGTTACTTATAGGTATAACGTGATTTAGAGGATAATCCAAATACTACAGACTTCTCCTCCTGGTACATTCACTCCAGAGGATGGTCGACCCCCTAGTTGAGGCCCCTCGGGTTAGTAAAGCCGCATATTGGCTTTCAGGGCGAACTGATCGAATGGGATATACAAATGTTCAAAGTAGACCTGAGTGGCTGCCCTTCACATTGAATTAGTAATTTTGATAGATATTCAACCCCGAGAAGTTATGAGCCACAATAATTCACATCTTATAATATACCTTTGTCAGTATGAGAACATATTACCGCATACAGGACGACTTCACCTTATATTTAACACTACACTTCGTTACAAAGACTATCTAAAAACTCAAAGCTGTCAATGTAAGCAACTACATGATTTCACACTTACCCTCCCCCGCTAATATCCGATATCTGAATTAATAAATGACAAACCGTAGAGGAGACAACAAATAAACACTTAAATGAATAATCATACCTAAGAATGTCCTTAGTTATTTCGCTTAGAGTCTGCAAAGCTCATAAAATCTAATAGAGGAACGCAGAGCCAGCAACAAAATTCACATATAAGTATGCCAGGTGACTCTGCCCTCAATGTCATGAGTACGTCGACAGCGATACACTATTTGGGTGCAAGGGCGAGAAGATTTTGCGATAGAGGAAAGAGATATACATCGCTCAACAGAGCTCTTACAGTCAGCGCCACTATCCATAATGTTCGGCAGAAAAAGTCTCTATGAAACACCGAGCAAAAGGAGTCAAATCACCAAGTTGACCGTTAGTCTCATAAATCAAGTGACGGACTTGATAATAGCCCGTGAAAGCAATATGATTGACAATCTCATTTCGAGTGACACGCTGATACAGGAGATAGATAGTTTACGCGCATAGTTATGATAATAAACTCTATCATCTTGTAAGACCAGAAAGTGTAAATCAAAATAATATCCTCATTATGGCTCATCGTCAGCTATAAGTGCAGAGGGTCATTATGAGTTTAAGATAGCCAATCGATACTGTTTATGGTTATGAGGGTATCAAGTCGTCGTATGGAACATTACAGACTCATAAAGTCTGATGTGAAATGGAGATACTACGATTTAAAGTTTACATGTATTCTAATGTTATTGATATAAATATATATATATTAATAGTAATTATAGCTACTTTACTAATTTAACTAGAGAGTGAGTTTATATGTTATAAAATAGGTAAAACAACCTTACGGGAAGTAATAGTGGGGCGAGACGTGAAATCTGAAAGAAATACTGTATAGCAAGAAATTTACTGAAGTTAGTTAATTCAAAGTATCAAATATTTGTTTACGTATGATAGATACAATCAATCAATATAATTACTAAGTAATGCCTAATTAGACGAATGCTTAAACAATAAATATAATAATATTGTGCAGACACGACGAAGACGTACACGAGATTTTATTGAGGATTTTTAAAGAAATGCGTCCATAACTAAATCAGAAAACCTTATGAGGAAAACTACAGAGAGAGACATAGACCGAACCAGCCGCCGACGCGCACCCATGCCTAAGCAACTGTATATAGTCTCGAAGCGAGTGCGGCCCAGCCACACCGAAAATAGAATTCCTATTGATCCGAGAGCTAGAAGGCTTTTATGCACCTATCAGTCGGATAGGATTGGTCCTCAGCAATATTGACGAAAGAACGAAGAGATGAGATGTTATTGACTTTTGGACATGTGCGATTGTTCACGGTACACAAATCAAAGTTAATTCAATTTGATTTGTAAACCGCAATGATCTAGTTAAATTTAGATTCACAATTGTACTTGTATGTCACTTTTTAAAACAAATATTAGAAATTAATGTGTTATACATAGATTGTATATTTTTTGATATCAGATATAATTTACTGAGGATACGTGTCAAATATTTACTAACTCAGCTAATTCATAAAGTATAGTCCACTCGTAGATTGATTTAATAACATAACACGGTTACACGGGTCTATATCTAAGTCTTAAAATATAAATATAATAATAGAAATTACAAGATGCCTAATCTATCCTACAGCGAGGATACTAATATATTAGGATAACGACATTATTTTTGCGTAAGACCTAACATAGTATATAGAGTGAGTTATACTCGTTACTTTAGTGCCAAGTTCTGCCGTTTCTCATATTAAATAATAGTTAATAATAATAATATTCAATTATTTAAAGTGTGTGTGAGTCCATTGTTTATTGTATCTATAAATAGTATGACAATAGGTGATTTATTATAATTGTTATAGTGGCGTATATTATGACCGGATGATAATAGTAGTAATTGAGAATAAAAGTAGGTATATACAAAGAAAGCTTCGAATATATTCATAAAACAAGAATATAAAAATATTCTTTATTGAGAATTCGTAACCTGAATAAAATAGAACAAAGTGATCTATCAGTATAATGAATTAAACTACGAAAATATAATTATATATAAATATACCTAATATATAAGTTTAATCAACTTTCCTCATGTAATTATGGTATAAAGTTTTAAAATTATTTATTTATTTTATAGTATACTATTGGAAACAATCAAGAGGCCGCTATAAAGAGTATAAGATAGGTTTTATAAACTATATAAAAAAATAATAATAAGATAAACCTGAAGGAAGGAAAACTTAAGAAAAAAAACTGATTGCCAGCACAATGATATTCAGGCATAAAACTATGAGAATTAATAAGTGGTAATATTCCAACTATAGTTATATTATTAGTTAATTGAGTAGGCTTTGTATCTCGGGATTATCTATAGAAAGAATCTAATATTGGGCATGTATAAAGAATGAAATCAAGTAAATAATTATATAGAAAATAATTACTAATAACAGATACATTTTTATAACATGCGAGTTATAGTGTCTCTATATATTAATGGGTTAAGTAGATAAGGTAGATAGACCTATCGTTATTATAAGATAAATCCGGGAAAAACAGAGTATAATAGGATACTAAGTATTATATTATAATTATAAAAATCACGGCGCTGCTTCTGACGCCTCGTCAGAAGCAGCGCCGCGATTTTTGAGCTCTCATAATTTTAATTGAGGTATAGTTACTATTATATGAGGGTCACTAGTACAGGATATCGATGGATTTAAATAAGTAATATTATATAAAGATTATAATGATAGTATCAAGTTGAGTAAATAGTTGGCAACCAAAGTTAAATGTAACCCTATATATAATATATATATATATATGGACATTTCGGTCTTTGATGTTTCTCCGAGTGAAAAATTCAAATTTTGTCGGAAGCAAAAGAGAGAAAAAAGATTTAAATAAATTAATTTATTATTTTTCATCTATGTAAATTATCGAAATCGAAAAGATCTACAAGAACGCATCATGTACCAGGTGATGTTAATTAGACTTTTTTTGGTAATTAAAGGAATACAGTGAAAATAGAATTTAAATATATTTAAAAAAAAATACATTATTTTTAACGTCCGGTTTATGATTACGTTAAGTAAAGGATTCTAGGTTGAGGTTAGCCGTTAGTTATACAATAGATGATTAAAACAACGTATTAAAGGTATTAATATTAAAAATCTAACACGATGTCGTTCGTCATTACATCCGTTAAAGCGTCTAGTCAGACATTGTGAACGCTCTCAATCTTAGGATTGGAGAATTTAATAAAAAAACCTTCTAAACATGGTCTATACTCTAACAAATACGTATAATATACATTAAAACGAGATAAAGCGCTGGTTAGGTGAGTTTAAGCAAGCACCTACTGAATGTTGATAGCTAATAGCGAAGCCATCTCTAGTGCATCGTTCAACTCCTTCTACGAGTCTACTCATAACTACTCTCACTCCGTCGTCTCAAAGTAAAGTACTTGATATTCCGAACGAGTAGCGGTAGGGTTATTTCTCAAGCATAACTAGATGAATAACGAATAATGAACAAGTCTCAATAATATTAATAAATATAGTGGTATGGTAATAGTCACCGGTAATAGAAATAAGTATAGGTACAATAAAATAATTGAAGTTGAGTATGAATGAGCGTATATACCGATAGACGCGTAGTGAATAATTTATATTACAGTAATAGAAGTCATGTATAGGTGCATTCATACCACGAGGATAGATAAAAGCAAGATATAAAATAAATTAAAATAGTATGTTACGTGAAATGAATATACAAGTGATGGATTGGACTAAGTATCGTAGGTAAAGTTAACCTCCTTTGAGTAAAGGATAAAAACTGATAGAAAGACTATAGGAATAGCAGTATAACAACCAAAGTGACGATCGGCATGTAGAAAGCATAGAGATACATAAATCAAGTGTAAGGAAAGTGTGAGTACAAAATAGATTATGGAGTATGGCATCTTAAACATAAAACTACATCCAAATAATGTATACGGTAATATTAGAGATATTAATAAGAATTTAAGAGTTGAATAGATAGAGTTTGATAAAGTGTCATTGACGAGAGAGACAACATATATATATATTAACAAGCCCAAAATAGATATTCCACACGTGAACAATAAGTATTAAGTTATAAGTGAATGAGAGGTGTGGGAAAGAAATAGAAGGGAACGATAATCGAAATGACTGATGTGTGTTATTAATATTGTGCTTAGAAGATCACTGTGTATATAACGACTACCTTTCAAAAACCGAAGAAAAACCCTAAGGTATTATGCAGCCATGGAAGCCATTCATGATTCCAGAAATATAATTTATACTGAAGTTGATCAGTGGTGTAAATCTCACTATCTGCGCGCACATACGATACATACACCAACTAATGATGTCTATGTGAAGCGTCCAAACTAATCATATAAATGCTCTTAGGCACATTAAACATCTTCGAAGTGGAACAATTGATTATGTATAAAGGTGCACTCTAAAATACAATCATCTCGGTAGATATCGGACTCCGATATCTAGACTCTGATAATAATATTATCGAGTTTTCGTACCAGCACATAATATCTACAACAAGATGCTTAGCATGTATAGAACTTTCATTGATGACGGCACTTCAAGGATAGAAATTGCTCTTTATCCGATGCCTATCTCCAATCGTTACACTCTTTTATGATAATACCTTCTTTGTACTTTTCAAGCTTGCAAATTTATTTTGAACTTTCGTACTTGTGGTTTTTAATTTTTAGCAGTTTTCTGTTTCTAAGAATAAACATTATATATATATACACTATGAACGTCGATACCTATTCACCAGAAAATTTATATCAACTAAGCTTGTGTTGTATCGGATAAAATACGATTCTCAAACACTAAAGATACTACAAGACACCCAATCTCAGATGGTATGTGCCATTATGTATATACTATATAGTATTGATAAGGAAGCAGTGACAATACAAAGAATTTCACCGATAACCATCACAAGAATTGTGGCAAATGATTTTTACGTATATAGAAATATTTGTTTAGTATAGATGCTGGAATAAAGTTTTTCAGAGACTTACGAGTATGTAAATACCTAATGATTACAAGAGGATGCACCATAAATAGTAATATTATTAGTTAATTTATATTGTGTAGCTAATTAGATAGCGAATTTCATGAGTAAGCTAATTAGTAATCGAATATAGTATTATACTATGACTATTAGAAGTATATTATAATAACATATATATTTATAAACATATTGTAAAAATTACAAGTTGCAAGATATCCTCAAGGTGGAATTAGTGTGAATGTAAGATGAAAGGCATGTCGGTATAAAAATAACTACATGGTAGATACAGGGGAAACTATAGCCTAATTAATCTAATACCTGCGTAAGTAGAGAGCATATACATGCTCAATAGAAGGTCGTAAGTCGATAATCTATTCAGAGTGGTTCAGGCAATACTATAGACTGAGAGAGTACTCAAATTTCTAAACGAACCTAGATACTAGGAGTCAGTGAGTTAATAAAATTTTTAACTGTACACAATAAGATATAATAGTCCTATATAGTATATTAGAAGTAGTATTAATATCACTAATAATAATATACAAACAATATAAAATAATTCCCTAAAGATAATAAGATTAGCCAACATACTGCAAAAGGATAGGAGATAGGTGATTTAAGTATACTTTCTTAACTTATATAACAGAATCCATTAGAGGAAACATAAAAGATATTGCATAGCGCAGAAGTAAGGAACCAGCAACGAAATAGAAAGAAGCGGTTGAATAGGTCTCTCAAGCCTGATAAACATAAAGAGGAAACTTGCGAAAATATGATGCAACTTTTAACAGTATTCATAAGTTTAATGTTGTGCGACAGGGCCACTATATCATACTCTCTTCACTAACCTTTCTCATGCTAACACTCCCTCTCTCTCTTCTCGATCTCTAGGGGTGAGGTTGAGTTTATTAGAGGGGTGGGTAGACAGTACCCTACTACTATATAATACCCCGTGACTCCTGAGAATAAGATTATAGGTCAACACATAAATAATTTATTACAATAGTAAAGTATATAATATTGTCCAACAACTCAATTGTATTGATAACTTTTATAAGATGACTCTCTATAATACTAAAAAACCATGAGTAGAAAATATAATAGAAATAAAAACTCGGATTGCACCAGCGATATATTAAGTCAGCATAAACTATTTAGAGATCAGATAAATTATATAAATATTTAAGTAAACTTGTGTAATAGCATTAGTAATATACCTCTCAGTGATTATAGAGCTATAGCTAATAATATATATATAACAATATTAATTTAATTGAATATTTCACGTACTGATAAATATTCCTAAATTAACCTTAATTACTCATATAATTCATTTCAACAGCACACTTCTTTTCTGAAAACTTACGCTACACCACTGAAAGAGATGATATAAAAGGATTATAAGATAAATTAGAATATATATATATGATATATATAAGTATAAATAATATAGAATAAATAGTTAGATATTAATTTATATATATAGATATATATTATATATATATTATATAAAATATATATTATATAATATATATAATTATTAGTAATTTATATACAATATAAGAATTTAATATACATACTATTGCTAATGTAATTTATAGCATAAAGTATTTTTCATATATATAACAATATATATTATATATATTATATGAAGAGTGATTCATGGGCTTCTACTCCTATTTTAATGGAGGGAAATAACCGATATATCCAATATCGTTTAATACAAAAAATTATTATTATGAGAACCAGCATAAGCATTATGAAAATAGCGTTAACTAGGAGTTTAAAGGTAAAATATGATAACCGATAATTTTCCTGAGAAATGAGACTAAAAATTTATACTTGCTTCACTGCACATATCTGATCTTGTATGACGAAAGAGTGTAGTTAACGAGAAGTATTATAAAATATTTTGGGGTATCTATCAAAGTGGTTTTTTGCTGTAGGTATTCTATCGGAGAAGAGAATCAAGGTGATCTAGAAGAGGTTACAAATATTATGTAATATGAGAATCGATCACAACATGAGTATTTATAAGAGTATCGAGATCCAGGATACCAGATCTGCGACCTCATTAATAGCCCATTATGAGTCAGGAGTAAGGATATCAGAACTTACCTCTTTTTTTGTTATATGTTTTTATATTATTTCTTTTTTTTTTTTTTTTTTTATATAAATATAAATAAAGATAATAATAAAATATATAAACATAGGCTAAATAAGATCTATACTTTTACTATAAATATGATATAACCTATTATATTTCAGATATTTCAAGTAAAATTTTTAGACGTAAGAAATAGATAATCGTATTAGTATATAGCAAAGCCTCTAAAAAATTGCCGAGAGCCGAAGAGACCTTGGGATCCTTCCATACATAAATTTGAAGTTTTAGCTCTTAATAGTTAAAACAACTTTCTTTTTGAAAAAATTGAACTTTCTCTTGCATTTTGTCATATGCAAAGATTCTCTCTTGATGTTACGTGCTGCAAAGAAACAAATTATATTTGAAGACTCTTAGCATCTTTCAATAACTTTCATTTAATAAGTCGATGTTACATCGGACCTCGCCGAGACTTCCCGTTAAAAAAAGTCTATCGAACTGTGAATATGAATAGAGAAGAAGTAAAACCAAACATATCCTAGACACAGCTACCTCACTTCGGCGCTTTGATGCAGAACAAGAACTAACTGAACTCCTCCAAGGATGATTAAACATTGGCAGAAAAAAGTCTGAATTCTCTTGGTGATAATCACCTGCAAAGAAACAAATTATCGCTCCGGGACAAACTTGACACTCAACCTATAAAAGTTTCTCATAAAAATTTTGCACCGAAAATAAATCAGAAACAAACACTTATATGACAACGTAGCAACTAAAACATAAAATAAATTATTGGTGTTGCATGTTAATTGGATTATTTAAATTTTTATTTAGGAAACTCAATTGACATTTCCCTGTGATTTAATTATTATCATTTATTATTATTATTTAATTATTTATTATCATTAATATATTATTTATTAATGATTATGTGATTAGATTATAATATTAGATAAAGTGTGATATATTATTATTTAATTATTATACTATTATTTATTATTTTCAAATTAATTAAAGTCATATATTTTTTCTGCAAAAAAAAGTCAAATAAACTCATGAAAAGAAAACCACAGTGAAATTAAATATAATATCCTTTTCATTATAAATAAATAATATAACTTATTTGAGAGAGAACTATAGAAAAACTTAATCTTGGGATAATTTGATAAGATAAAATATGATTTACAGAGCATAAAAATTTATAATATAGTAATAGTTATAATATATATAATATATAGTAAGACGTAGTATAATTTAAAATACTAAAGAATATAATACTTTATATTTATATAGTTAATGATGGAAAGCCTTTTAGAAAAATATTTAGGTATTTTTAGATAATTTCATAATATATTAATTTTTATATTACGAGATAAATGCCTGACTAGGTATAAATACCCAAATAATAAAAAAATGCTTATAAGAAATATTAAATATTTAAAATTTATTATAAACTCGGGTAGGATTAAGATTACTATTTAACTTGTGGTAAAAAGTCGAATTGAAACTCTAATAGTAAAACGTTTAATAATTTCACAAAGTAACTTCATATAGATCTCAGATGATGTACAATTCTTATATTCCCATAAATTAGAGTAGATAATTATAGAAGCGTTTAAATAGTTTACAGATAATAAAAATAATAATTATTATATTAACTGATAACTTAATAAGACTTTTAAGCGCTTAAAACCCATACCCTATTATATAGTACCAATTTAATGTAATTATATATTGATATATTATTATATAATAGAAAATATATTAATATATATATGAGTAATTATACTAAATATAATTATATATATAAATAATATAATGAGTAGTATTATATATAATTTAAAATTTAATTATATATAATAATAATATGAATATATATATATATAATATTATATTATACTATATATTAACTATCATTATATATCTAGAAATGATAGAGAGTAGACCTACTAGTTTAACCAACTCTGGATTTATATTTAATGTAAATAGAAATGATATAAATATAGATATTATATTTATATTAAGGTTTATAATAATTATAATTAATACTATTTCTTATGCAATTATATATGAATATATAGTATATATAAAATATAATTATGAATATAATTAATTACCAATAATATGTATTAAATTTAAATAAAGATACAGGTGGAGAGATGGGCATTCAGTACGCAAAACAAAGATGTATAGTCACTGTTAGAATCGGACTCCTAGCTACGGGAAAGAGTAGGAAGTTTTTAACAGTGATGACTTATGTACACGGTTTAAATTTGCGAGATGGTATAAAGAAGAAGAAGATAGTAGTAGCTGAAGAAGCGGCACGACGTGCGGATTAGAACGCGTTACTCTCACGATAGTATTGATAGTTCATTATTGAAGGATATTAACAGAGGTAAAAGTATACGATGAAGCGTTAAAGTTTAATGGGCACTGTGGAGGTATTGATGAAATATTTGGAGCTAACTAGAATGAGTAAGGATTAATTAAAAAGGGCCATACCCCAGGAGGAGACCCGAGCACAACTGAGCAACAAGGTAATCAACGAGGCCCTGAGCATGAAGACATGCGCCTAACAGCAACGACGAATTAGTGCACGTACCAACCTCGCCTGTTCGATTCAGACAAACGGGCCTGAACTACAGTCGCAGCATTCCGGCCCTGGGAAGTGCAAACTGATAAAGACGAAGAAAGTGATAAACCCAGACAGACTGTTAGCCAGAGTCTAGCCAGCCCAACGAAAAACTTCAACATCAAGGAAGCTAGGACGCCACGACAATACCAGTGAATGGCTTTGACGCTATTAGATATCTTACGTCTTACCCGAGCAATAACATCAGTTCGTGTTGCAATAGTTAATACCTACCAGACTCAAATTAATCACTTTTGTACTCTACCATCCGTCTCAAACATATCTTCTACATGTGAAGGCTCTAACTATAAAAACCAAAGCAGCCCGCCTAAATTATTATAGAATAAAATAGCGATATAAAGGTAGCTGAGCTCGTGACTAACGTCTACAGAGACTGCGTCCTAATTCAATGTAGACTGCTAGTTATTAGAAACTCTCGTATGGTGTATTAGTTGCTAGTACATAATAAGGATTATTAGTTCAAGTTACTCTAACAATTAGTGGAAAGGACAGAGAACCGAAATAGATAGAAGTAGAGATAGGAAAAACTCATTCGGTGTTGGCTACAAATCGACACTCCCCGAGATAGATAATAAGTTGAAGCAGTTGCCAAAATAGCAGACATACGTAGGAAATGTAAAGAGTTGAATGAAGAAGTAGCGCAGGGATTATCTCACTCGAGTTTTCGAATATTTTGATAATTTGTATTTCATTTAAGGTGTTATGATGTCTCTATAGAAGTGTTCACACTTCTAATTTTGGCTTAGTATGATGACTAGAGTTATATTCGTCGTAGCTCCTTTATTGAGCGTGATATCGTGCCAAAATCTGAAGCACAAGGAGATTAACTAAGTGTCGATAAGAGACACCACGAACACTGAGATATATATAATAGCGTGTGAACGCCTTTATAGTAACATACAATAACTACAGTAACTAAGAATCCGTTATTACTTAAGCAATATCTATATATCTATCTTTGGCGAACAAAATGTTCTAACGGAGTCAACATTTATGTATATATACTCTCATAAGATAGATTTATAGTAGTAGCCAATAGAGAGAGGGATAGGCAGCAACATCAGTACACCGGTGCTCGCGATGCTACCAGCAACCTGAAGTAGTCCATAATAAATATATTATACACAGTATAGGTGACAGATCCGTTCGTTGGAATACAACTCATGTAAAAATAGTAACATTACACTTACAATAATCTGTTCCAAGCGCTCCGGAAGTAGTATGGTAAAGTTCGGAATAGCGGACTCTCATAGCGAATATTCTCCCGAAGATTAAACTGTCTTTGAATAGGCCATTATAACGCACAAGGATCTTGTACAAGCATTTCACTATATACGGAAAACGACGCTCGCAACAGTTGTGCATATACACAAGCGCGTATCGACTCCACTAAGAAATTGAGATCGCTAGACTCACCATCTGTGGTTATATCTATTCCTCGCTCCATCAGACGGCACAAAGTATTGATAATGGTAATCCATCTCGGACTAATAAGTAGCAGTACGAAGAGAAGAAAATACAATAAATAAAGATACCCTTATATTTATATAAGGGTACTTATAGATTATTAAATTAGCCATGTAACTTGCAGATATCTACTCATATCCCATGAGATCTACTAACCTCCAAATAGTGAAGGTCCCATCACCATTACTAGCCTTTGTAGCTTGTTCCTCCCGTAGGAAGGCTCTACACTCACCACGTATATGGTCCCGACTCCAATCTCATCACATCCTCGCTCTAACCTACTCACTGTCCCTCACGGATAGCCACAAAATTTAATGATGCTGCTTAACATTGGATCGGTGCGACTGGACTCTTATAAAGTGGCTACTATTAAAACATTTCTCCCCGACGCCGCAGTAAAAGACCCATTCCTCGAATACTATTCAGAGATGAAGGCACTCAGGTACTGAGACTATTACATCGCATGTGACCTACGTTAGCGATCAGAAACCTTCTACCCGTGTACTTATCAACGTCACAGCAGTATCACAGACATTTGACCAAGGGTGACTTGATGTAAAAAGCTCACGATCCTCTCGAGCTCCCATCCTACTTAACCACCTAGCAAGGAGGAACATGTGAGCGCGCTTCTGACCTAGAATACTGCGCCCCTCATCTGCTTACTCAGATCACTTGATGTATCAGTCGCCTTCACCCTAAGACTCGTTGGAAATTTCAAACTATCCATATAAATTACTCTCATTTCTTGTCAGATGCACTCACAAGGTTAGTCTCATATCCACTTCAATTCGTATGTCTTTATCCTTCCAGCCCAATTGCATGGCATTTATCCAACCGTAATTCCAGTGCTCACGCTGCCATGCAGACAGCTAATAATCCTGATTCTGCTGGACAGGCACCTGTACATCAATATGAAGTCCTTAGTGACCCATTGCACCCTCCATTAACGATACTTATTTATATCCTGCTATACTATCTTGAGCTCCATACAAGGGGAAATGATAGAGAGGCCGGTAAGCATGCGTACTCTCGACGACGAGGCCCAACATCAATCTACAATTTCACTACAAGGGCATCTTCTTATGACTACTTCGCGAGTGATAGCTTCCAATGGTGAATTGATAGAGTGTCAGTTCGCCGTGCTCAACGGCCCGAACCACCTCTATGGCCTCTTTTATAGTTTCCCTTATCATTTCCGTCCTGCAGCATCGATAACTAACTCTACTACATGTTTTAGCATCTTTTTTTACTTGAAATGTATGGCATATAATCCTTTCTGAATTACTAGTACTGACTCGTTTTTTATACAGGATCTGGCGTATATATACTTTCTATTATCTTATCTTATCCTGGTACGTAAAATAGTGTTTCATTTCAAGAGTTTTTATCTTGTTCGACTTCTACTCCTGATTCTTTACATTTAAACATTCATCTTTCACCCCATAGCATTAAGAATAAATGATATAATAAGAAGATATCTCGGTACAACTTTATATTTTCTTTCATATTCCATATATTCGAATGAGTTTCATGATCTCTTAACTCAGTGAATAACAAATATGAACTATATAGTATGTTGTTAAAATTTTTAGGATTTTTGAAATGAATATAAATTTACATGAGCCCTTTCGAGATATGACCGAAATAATCAATATAACGATCCGTATAATTCTTGAGGCTATAATAGATTATCCAGAAATCATATTGATGTTTAATTAGTAAAATAAATCCCAAAGAGAATATATAATAAATATGTAGGTCAGTATAGTATTAGTATTGTGTATAATAGGATATACAGAAATGTAAATAGTAGTATGAAATGATAGAAGATAGTGATATAGATTAAATAAGATAATAATTATATAATAAGATTATATAATATATATATAATAAGAGTATTGCACTAGTCATAGATATCTGTATTCCCATATTATTCATTTTACTAAGTATTATATAATGATGATTTATGTAGCGATAAGAGAACACTATATTTGAATTAAAAGGTATGTGGTGATAAGCTCTTATGAGACCGTATTATTATTTATTCTGTTGCTTGAGTCACTATATGATTGTAATATTGATGACGATATATATATTGTTATAGTATGGGTCAAGGGTGCAATCCAAGTCATGAGCCCTCCCAATAAGAAAGCTAGAAATAAAAAATTATAAGTTAATACTCAGACTTTAACGAGGAAACGAGAAAACTAATTATATCTTAAACTTTACTCTAGTATGAGTCGCTAATATATCAACTAAGATAAAGATTAAAAACCTAAGTCAAACTAGCAACGTCCCTCCTGAGCTCCCGTTACATAGAGATAAAAAATACCGTATTTACCCGCAGTTAAACGTCTAAGTATACGTTAACCTCGCCCTCCCTCCAGAGTGTAAAGTATAACCGTGAATCAAGAGCCCTCATCAGCCTCGGCTTATTGTAACATTATTAATTATTATTATATACATATATATATTATATTTAGCTTAAGTAAATCAAATTATTTAACTTATAAAGTACCTCAACTATAATAATAATTAACAAATTTAAATTAACTATAATTAAAAGTTAATATTTAATTATATATTTTAAAGATTATTAAATAAATAAGTAAAAAATATAATAAAATAGATATCAAATAATTTAATATTAAATGTTATTTTGATTATATTGTAATAAATACTAATAATATATAATATATATTATATAAAATAAATGTTTAATATAAATAATTTATTTAATTATATATTATATATAATATATATATATATTAAATATAAATTAAATATTAATTAATATTATAATATATAATAATTAAATATATTAACATAATATAATATTTATTTAACTATAATATATTATATGTTTATGGGAACACTTTTGTGAATATTCGAATACTCGCTATCTTACTCTCTAAATCACTAATACTACTTAGTTTAAAGAACATAGCTATATGTTGCGCTAAATTAACTTTGATTTTCAATTGGTGATAAACATATATTTATATCCATAAATATTATTATTAAATCTAAATTAATTGGTATTATGTTTATAAGGACACGATATCAATTCCAGAGTGAGATGTAAATTACAAGTTACTGATTAAGTGAATGTCATTATTATAGTAGAAAGGGTTATACTTTATAGTTCACCTCTCGTATATATGATGCGTATGTAAATTCGCCCGACGTAATATACCCTATATTGCTATTTCCAAACCCTACAATATAAGTTAAGACCTTAAACGTAGAAGTTTAGCATATCTTTGATGCGTGATTTACGTTAATCTTCGTCAGACAAGACTGAAGAATTACAGTTTAATGCGAGCGCCGCAGTGCTCCTCGTACTGAGTTCTATACACATACAACAATTTATTATTATATATTAACGTTCGGAACGATTCCCGATTCCTTAAGGAAAAATAGAAATCTGAGTCGAAAAATAGCGTTTTTACGCATTCCACTTCGGATCCGCCGTGCCGCGTCGCGCATTCCGTTTTGACTGCTGACGTTGAGAGCCAGCCAGCCTCCGTCTCCGAACTTATCGTCTATCTGTTTGCTAAAAATTTTGTGGTATATATATGTGTTTGGTATCGCGAAGGTAAGAATTTACTCAGTGACTATACGGAAGTACTCTTATCTATGTTCCCATCCGACACGGTGGACCCCTCCTCCCCTGTCATAATCATTAAAAATAATTGACGTGAAGCTGAAAAATTTGTAGAGATTTCAGAGTTGAGGTCTAGAAAAGACTTGGATTTGAATTCAAAGGAGTTAGCCTCCCACGCACCGGTCGCCTGGAAGCCACGTCAGGTTGCGTTAGTAATAAATAATTCGATTTTTTGTATAACACAATGTTTGAGTTTCTCACTTATAGATAGTTAATTGATTAGGAATTTTATCGAATGCATAATATGGTTATCAGAATATCACAAAAAAAAAAAATAAAAAAAAAAAAATAAAAATCACAAATGTAAATATAAACATAGAATAAATAAATAAAATTTAGCTTGGATGCAAATTATATAGATTATAATAACTTACAGAAATTTACGATTATATACATTACCCCTTAAACAGTTAAATCAGTAAATCAAACACCATCCCCATCTACCGTTCCCTTCACCCTCCTGTCCATTCCCTTGATCTATTATCTTATTGATTAAGGGCTCAATTGTTTTTTATACAAAAATTTTACCTAAACTTTAGCAAAGAGCAGAAAAAGCAGGTAAATCAGTAAATCATAACAAACCATCCATTCTTTATCCATTTCCCTGCACCCCTATCAGTATGTGAATCTAATATGATTCATATGTATAAAGTCAAAATTATCTTAAAAATTTTCATGTTTTACATACCCTAAAGCAGTAAAACAGTAATGAAATTCACATATAACACCTCCAATCTGGGTTCCTCCTGTCACCTTCCTGTCCATTCCATGATCTATTGATCTATTGATTAAGGGTCAATGTTTTATCTAAAAATATAGTAGACGTCTTTACATACCCAAAGCATAGTTAAATCACGAAATACCTAAACCACTTTATCCAGACCTCCTCCATACCATCTGTGATCTATTGATCTATTTATTAAGGTCAACATATTTATGACTAAAATTGTAAATGTTTACCACACATACTCAGTAAATACTGAAACTCAAAACCACTAATCCAAACCACCATCCCACTACCTTCAAAAACTAGTCATATATTTCAATCTATTAATACATATTCAATGGTTCTGGAACGGACATCATGATGTCTGATTTAGATCTGTTAAATCTGTTTTGTATGTCTTATACAAAATCAATCAAATATATTGCATCCGTAAAAACATTAATCAGTACAACATTAACTAAAATACTTTAGCATCTCATCTAAACTAAAGGAATATCAATACACAATGACAAAACCGGACAACATCTAAACAGGGAATTAAACTGTAAACCCACCGTTAACAAAGTTTCTACACTAACAACAGTTACAATAACCTAAAACATAACACACAAAGAACGATGTAATTTAAGTAGTAATAATAATAATGAGTAATATTTAGCTCTAATACATAAATCAATGTTAATAGTTACAAGGCATTATATTTATATATAATTATGGATACACTAAAAAGTTTAACTATAATATATATATATATATTATAATATTATATATATATAATATATAGATATTATGCAATACATATATGAGGTTAAACTATTCAATATTATCGTAAGCTATTAAACGAATATATGTATAATAATTATATAAAGTATAGGAATCTATCTAATTAGTCTCATATTGTACAACAAGATCTCAGTCACACAGATGATTTACAATGGTAACTACAAACAATGAAAATAACGAAATTGATTAAGTTAACAAATAAGATAACGAGAACCGAGGGCAAAATGATCAATCCAATAACAGATAAATCAGCGCTATAATATACAAAAGTTGCTAGTTAAAACTCATCGTTAACTAAGTTATTCCACACTTTAAACAGACACCATATATCATATAATATATAAAAGTAACTTAGAAACAAGTAGAATAAAATTAAAAAAACATATTGAAATAACCTCCCATCTTCTATTGTTCTTAAACTTTTATTTCAGAGCTCATATCCAACATTAATTATCGTTAATACCTTCAACTTTGAAACTATATAGATTAACAGCAACATAATAAAGCTACTATATAAGCATTACAATCGAACTATGAATATTAACCCACAAACGACAAAACGGCCACATTCGAAACAGGTAAAGTAAATACATTCAACAGTATTATATCATATAAATATTCTCCTAATAATAATACAGTTAAAACTTAATACATAATAACTATATCACATAATAAAACGTGATAGTAATGATGCACACATGTGACTCGCGTGTATGTAATTGTATGTAATCTCATTGGGTAATAATTTATATTACATGAAACTAGTAAGGTGACAAAAACCATAAATACTAGGGGATATATAGATATTAAGGAATACAGTATACTCCATAATATATAGAGTAATTATATCGCTAATACAATATATAAAGTAGTGATGTCACACATAGTTAAGAAAGGTATATAACATTAGATCATCACTGATACTGAAAAATATAATTATATACATACTAAATAAACAAAGCTAACAACCCTCCGTAAGCAAGGTATATAAATAAAACTGAGGTATTAAAAAAAATAATAAAAATATAAAATAATAAAAATAAAAAAATAATAAATAAAAGCATAAACAAATGACTATACTGAACAACTCATAAGGTTAATAAAACTATACATTATACTAAATCAACATAAATAAATATTAAAAGTGAAGAGTCAGCCTCGTAAGAAGTACCACAGCATCCACTTATCTCAAAATACCTAACAACCAGCATGTCCGAGTGACAAAGTGAGAAAATACATTAGCAGTGAATGCTGGGTCCAACATTTTTTTAAAGAGTACCTTTTATGAACTGGTATAAAAAAAAAAATAAAAAAAAATAAGAAAAAAGAAAAAGAAATTAAATCCCTCAAAATATCTCAAAAGACTAAGCAAGTAGCTACAGCCGAAAAAGCGACATACAATTTTTGGAATCCTGGATAATAACACAGTGATATGGATAAGGAAAATCTAGTAAAAAGACAAACTACGAAAAAATAGTATTAAAAAGATTGATTTATTAAAGGGAACATATTTTAAGAAAGTAAGCAAACTCTATGACTAAGAGTGTTCGTTCGAAACGCTCCACTAAGAAAACCTTATATGGTTTACCTCTTAAATAAATAGACATTATCTGGACTATTAATTCTTCGCTTCCTATTATTTTTTAACTAAAGCAAACCATCCACAAGAGCAAGCATCTAATCATCACGCCAACACACTACCGATGCGACACAGAGCTAGCGGATACTCTCAGAGGCCCATTCCCGGGAAACAGCTTACCGGTCACACACAGAGCGTAGGGACCTTAATTCCCCCCCTCCGGGGAGGGTCTCCGGAATCCCGGCTCTTTGGTATTTGGGTGACGCGGAGGTTCCTCCGCCCCTCCCATTACAGGGCCGAGTATGGCACCAAAAACGTCATCCCCACACATTCAGATCCCATATGCCCCGTCCTGGCGCATCGAGGCCCCCATAATATATTGCCGGGTGTGAGATACCTCTCACAGAGATGTAAATAACAAGGTTATCAGTATATAGTAGGGTATGGATATATTAATCAATATAATTATTTATTCTAATATCAGCTAATACGTGACTTTATAATATATATATTCATTAATAATTCCCATTTATAGAAACGGAAGTATGAGTATAGTATAAAATATATATTATTATTATATGAATACTAAGCTAAAGCATGATAGTATGGAGGACATAGAGATATCTAGTTAGATATAACTTATATAATTGTTCCACAGCATCCCCCAGAAACAAAAATAGCCAAATTTTTATGTTTATTTACTTTTATTACTGTTTTTTTTTTACATTTTCTACTGAATCTCCATAAAATTAATTCCAATACAACAACGCGATTCAACCAAAATGTTAATTACATTTCCCTTTGTAGACTTTTGTAGGAGTTTATACACGAGAAGTATGAGTCAATCTATTCCTTTTTCTTTTTAACTTATTTTCTTATTACAGTTTTTAACCAGTCGTAAAGATTTTGCACAGGTTTCAGAGCACATGTTTCTGGTTCTCCCTGCAAAGGTAGCTGTTTGTAGTTTTTTAGTATAAGATATTAATTGTGCTAGAAGTTGGAAGTGTTCTGGCCATAGTCTATAATAATAATAAGAAATAATAATAATAATATATGAATAATAATAATAATAAAATAATAATAATAATAATAATAATAATAAAATCAATATAATAAATAATAATAATAATAATTAATAATAATTTAAAATTTAATCATAAATAATAATAATTAATCTAAACATAATAATTAATAATATTATAATAATATTTTATAAAACTAAAAATTAATAATTAAAGTCAAGTCATAACGCACACTGCAATAAAACATTGGTTATAACGAAACTTGTTGTGGACTATCTATGTGGCCTGAACATACTTTTATGTGGACTAGTAATAATTCTCTATAGAATTGATGCATTGAGAGATTGCCCAAGAAACACCCGCTATGTGGACATGCCAATTGAATTATTTAAATGTTAAACGAACTTGAGATTTCATTAACGAATATTCTAAATTATATTACTCACTGTTTTTACATTACCAAACACAAAATTAACAAGAGAACTTCAATACAGATTAAGGACACAACTAAAACTCTAAAAATTTTAACTAATTAACATAACGTGTATATGAGGCTAATGAATAAATATAAGAAGATGGAAAAAGAAACAACAAAAATGAAGAGATACTCTCTCTTAGAAAGAATCTTGAGAGATTGAAACATCCAACAGTTCTAGGATACTATTTGTAGTCTTATTTTTTCAAATTCCTTCATTATTCTTTATTTTTAGTAGTTACTTTTATTCTTCAATCTAGGCGAGCATAGGGTCAAAGAAAAGGAAAAGGCTATAGCAAGTAGAGCCGTAAGATATATTATATTAGGGTAACAACCTAGTAATATATATATAAGTATTAGGATTATATATATATTAGTGAAATAAACGTGTTATAGGTAGTAGGTATACTCAAATATAATAAAGTCACATTATAATATATGTGAGAATAATAGTAGCATTATTAAGTGAGTGTGAATTATCGATAACATCTAGAGGTAAACCTATAGAGACTAATAGTAGCATTAAATGATCAGTAAGGTACACTCAACTATTTAAATGATACTGTATCGAAGTTCACTCATAAGAGATGACGACAGCTAAATGTATACGACTGATATATAATTAGGTAAATCAATAGAGCAGAGTGAGCTATGGAGTAGTAAATACTAAGTCATATAACAGCAATTACTTATAATACTATATAGACAATGAGCTCAGCGCAAGCTGTAGTCTCAACGTATTACTTGAGGTAAATTACATCGTCTGGAATGGTATGAAGAGATCATAGGCAGCATAAAGTAATCAAACTAAGTAAACCTCTACCACCAGGCATATTATTACCCCATAACGGTTTCCAAGACAGCCGAAGTACCCTGGATATAAATATTAGTTACAGTTGAATTCTACTATGCAACACTGTAATTTATATTTTTTAATGGAGGGATCAACCCTTTTCTGCTTATATTTAGAAATTTTTCTGAGTCTTATATGGCAGAACAGACAGCCAACTACATATGTAGATATTATCAAATTGACGGGAAGATTCTTAATCATACCATGTTGTATATTTCATGCCCATTCTAAGTTTAATGGATCCCCAATAACAGGGACGGGTCTACACAAGTCTTTGGACCCCCAACGGTAAATTCCGACGTCCTGGGTTTTCGGCACCGGTTCCGCTTGTTGATAGATGGGAAGACCAACGAGAATTTCGGTGACGTCGCGCGCGGGAAGAGTACACCAGGCAACAAACCATAGTCCCGAGAATTAATTTTTAGAGGGGGAAGAGTCTACCAGGCGGTGCCTCTCAAGATAGCGAGGCACAAATTCATATAGAGGTAAAAATTAACTCACCAGGAGAGTATAATGTGGCAGGGCAACCAAATGCTTAGTATGACATACATATGAAGAATATTCTCAATCCCTGCAAAGTATTTTATAAAGCCTCTTCCTTCATTTCCAGTCGTGAGGATTTTTAACAACCTCCGTTACATTAGTAGGGAATCTTTACTAAATTTTCTTTACCAGACCTTAAATAACGTTCCCCGGGTTTAAAAGTGTCATAAAGAAAAAGAAGGGCCCTATGATATATGGTTATGCCTTATAAAATTACCTGTCACCCAAACATTTAACTTTTGTGGGTCTTGAGCTCAACTGCGTGTATTATAATCTGCATTGTTCAGGAGGGGTTGAATGGTGAGCATCTTGAGAGCTAGTTGAGGTTGTGGAGAATAAAAAAGTCTACAATTCAAGAAAGGACAGGTTAGCAGAGAAGCTGTATTCAGATCATATCTCTCAACTTAAGGAAGAGTTTATGAATAACAACTTAAATACTAGGGACACGGAGCAGGATATCCCCCTCACAAAAACAATAATAGGCGGAACTCACAAGTGTTTTATCAGCCTGCAATTTATTACCGATCTATTACTCAACCGTTACGAAAACATGACCCGGGGTCAAGACTTTGTATAAGAACACTCAGGTTGTGCTGATATAAGGACAACTATAAAACAACAACAGACAAACAATCAAATAACTCATAATAGATCACTTAAATTATACAATACATACAATAACATACAATAAACATGTATAGGATACATAAATAAAAAGGGTTGATAATATATAGATATATATATAATCTCAGCCTAATATATATAATAATACCTAATAAATAAATATATATATATTATAGATATATATGGCTAATTAAATATATTATACATATTAAATATATATATTTAACGCAACATTAATATAATACTTAAATATAACAATTATAAATAAGAAGAAAATAGAATATATATTATTAAGATCATATTTATATATAATTTTATTAAACTTAACAATATAAATTAAAGCTTTATTAGAATTGTTAAATTCAATATATATAATATCTAGATATATTTTAATATAAAACTGATTACTCCGTTTTCAGGTATCATTCACTCTCTATTAATAGTTCTAAAAACAGAGCATGATTTTGTTATTTCATTATATTTTTTTGGTTTTGGTTATTAAAACATCAAAGGAAAGGTTTTTGTCCATTAATATTCATTACAGCATCGATACAAATACTATATAATCTGATAGAAAAATATTAAAGTTATAGGTAAGCAATTTTAAACTCGAGTTATGGAAAAATTTAGCTTCCTAATATTTACTCATACTTCTATCGATTCTCTCAATACTTATTTTCGCTTTATTTTTTTATTCTTTCATGTTTAACATCAACTGAGAATGGAAATATTTTTATAAGTCACTTTTTTAACTCAATTTAAATTTTTGGGGGACCACACAATATAAATATTTTCACATAATCTCTATTACGCACTCACCTCTTCTTATCTAATGTATCCATAAACTCATTCGTGTTCTGAAATAATTGTTCAACACTGATCGCGGTTTCTCGAATTATTTGTCTGAGGAGACGAGTGAAACGTGTCACCATTCACTAATAAGTAGAATGCGGACTTTATCGCTCATCTTAATTACAAAAAAGTAAACATCTATAGAAAGCTCCTATCCTCTCTTGTTAGCATTTCAATAGTCATAACGCTTTACAATAGCCAGGGAAGCCATACAACAATTCCAAGGCTATATCTACATCCGGCTAATTAGTGCTCACTATCACCAATAACAAACCCACACTAACACAAAAAAATAGCACCCTCGACCAATAGGTTTAGGCTAATTTAATTTTATCTTGCGGCATGAAAGGTAAATTCAATAAGATATAAAAGATTACAGTGGATCAGTAAAATCCAAAATACTGCAAACAGACTATAACATTACACTCTATAAAATAACAGATTCCAACTCAACATATGCCACGACAACAATAATACCACTATTAGGTAAATACTACAATCTTCTACCACTAAACTCTTAACCCTGGGACACGTGAAAACTGACCAGATTAAAATTCAGTAATGGGTAATATAAATGTATACTAACATAAAAAAGAGCCACTTACCTATAATTATCTTATGTTTTAATATGTTTCTTATTTATCTTATATTCAATTCACAAGTTTTTATTTTTAAATAAAATAAAATAAATTACGAGAATATAAACACCAATCATCATAGTAATATCTTCCCAATTTTATTCTCTGTAAAAGCCTGTCAGGAGTTTTAAAGTAAAGGTTTATGTTTTGTGAAAAAGCAAACTGGTTTGATATTATTCCACACTGATTCTGTTGAAAAAATTATACATGAATCATCAAATTCTGGAACTATAGTTCTCTTAACAATGTCAAATAAAATGTGTCATTCATTATGAAGTAATGGTGGCCTATAGGTAGTAGATGCAAGTGGCTAACTCGCTCTAACACTAGAAATATATAAGTTTAAAACGTTTATTTCCCGTTTCATATTGACAATCTTTTGGTTGGGACAGAATAATGAAATTATCCAGGAACCTTTACAGTCAACATTTCCATAGGATTTTTCTGAAGACATGAAAACAGTCCTCAATACAAGCGCAGATTAAATCTCTGCACGGAAAAACAATTTAGAAAAATTTCTGGCAATCTGAAAAGACCAATAATTCCTTGAAAGCTGTGACAGCAGAATTTCAAGGTAATTCGTTCTCTCTATGTTAAGACTATGAATTTTTATATTATTTAATAAATAATAGCTTGCAGACTCGTCGAAATGAAAATAATGATTGAGAGGTGATATTTATATGGAAATGTGTAGGATAGGAAGAAATTACTTGAAAACTCTTTCCAGGGCAGCGAGAAACGAATTAAATAGAGAAAGTTGAGAGGCAACATTAAATGCAAAGAAGGTGATGTTAAAAGTGGGCAGATTTATAACTGCTCTTGAAAATTTTGAAAAATTGGAGACGTATGTAAATTAAAATTATTGAAACGATTAAACAAAGTGAAGGAACAAATTCAGAGGGGAGGGGGAGGGGAGGGAGGGGAGGAGAGGGAGGGAGGAGCGGGAGGAGTGTGGCATAACCAGACAAAATTGGAAAAGAAGATAACAAGGAGATGCTTAAAGGCAGATGTCATCGTCGCTGTGAGCTGGACAGAATATTTAATGCATTCTGATGGAGGCGTGGGAGGATTGCGACAAAACTAGACAAAAATGTAAAAAAAGGATAACAAAGAGATACTTTAAAGGCAAATGCTTATTTTGAGGGAATATTGTCTAAAAGTATTGAAAAAATGAGATAAAGAACTTAAGGAAGAAGTGGAAAATGAAAAGGAGAGCGTCAATAAGGAGAAGAAAAAGAACTTTGAAAAATATTACCAAAATGTAATATAATAATAATATATATATAATATATATATATAGGTATAGTAAATATATATATATATAATATATATATATATTAATAATATATATAGTACTACTAGGAATATATAATATATATATATAATATATATAGATACAAGTATATCAAATATATATACTTATATATATATATATATATATATATATATAATATATATATATAATATATCATTATATCATTATAAGTTCTTTTGAAACATTATGGATATTTATATATTATATAAACTATATATATATAATATATACGTATATAGATATTATATATATATAATATATATATATATATATATATATAGATATATATATTATATAATATGATATATATAAAATATATAATATGATATATATAATGATTGATAATATATATATATATATATCAGACTATATATAGTATATATAAAATATATATATATATATATAAGTATATATATATATTATATAATATAATATATATAATAATATTAACTAGATATAGGTAATATATATATATATTTATATATATATACAGTAATATAAATCATATATATATAATATAATATAATGATATATACTATATATATATATAATTATTAAAATATAGTCATTTATCTACCCAATATAATATAATATAGTAAGTTATATATACAAATATAAATATATATTCTTATGATAATGATATATGAGAATAATATAATAATATATAAAATAATAGATATATAATATATATATAGATAATATATATTAAATAAGAATATAATATATATATATAATATAATATATATATATATATATATATATATATATACATATAAAGAATTACGTACATGAGCATAGCGATTGCTTCATTGTGAAATACGGAGCTTCTTTATTTATGAAATGCGGCAAAATTAATAAGATTATAGACATCCCACAAAAGTTTTTTTGGCAATCTACAACGAAGCAATCGCAAGAAATTCAAATAAAAAGATAAATTGATGCTGAGCGTGTTTGTTGGATCCTTTTTGATTGGGTTTGAAATCGGATACTTAAGAAGAAATAGAAAGAAATAGAAGAATAGAAAAGTGAAGATGAATGTAAAGATAAAGGTGAATATAAAACAGAAAATGAATATAAAGATAAAAGTGAAAAATAAATGAAATAAATATAAAGTATGAAAGAATGAATATAATAATTTATCTTTTTTCAAATCTCTCTCTAACTAATCAAGATGAAATAAATAATAAAACCTTTAAAATAAAAATTGATTAGTTAGATATATATAATGATAGTAATATAATATATAATAGTAGGATATATTTATATATATAGTATATAGGTGAATACATGAGCATATAGGAATATTACGTATATATATTATAGTAGTATATATATTATATATATATAGTAACATATATTATATACTATTATAGGTATATAGTATTACACTATAAAATATAATGGTTATTTATAAGTTTGGTGTAGACTTTCTGGCTGCTTTTGGCCTACTTGTCCAACAGTGGAGGGATCGTTATGGTGTTGTTTGAAAAATTTGTAAGGAGTTAATTAAGTACCTCTAAACCAATTCCCTTTGAAAGCAAGCATAGGTTTTATATTTCGTGTCAAAAGGAAGTAAAAATATAGAACTATAAATTTACCTTCGAATATATTATCCGACGTGTTGCTCAAAAGGGCGTTGCCAGCATTTAGCGCCTTTGATAAATGCTTATTGATTCATCTGAACTCTCGGCGTTCTCTACTCCCTCTCCTCTCTCTCTCAATCGTCTCTCTCTCTCTCTCTTACTCTCTTACTCTCTCTCTCTCTCTCCTTCATAACTCTCACACTAGTCTCTCTCTCTCTCTCTCTCTCTCTCTCTCTCTCTCTCTCTCTCTCTCTCTCTTCTCTCTCTCTCCTCTCTTCTCTCTCTCTCTCCTCTCTCTCTCTCTCTCTCTCTCTCTCTCATATACACACACACACACACTACTACAAAATAGAATTTAGCAACCTACTGCTTGGAACAGTATGCAATTACTGTGGAAAACAATGCCATCTGTTTTTTACGATAAATGTAAAAATGTAAAAACATTGATGGAAAATAAAATATTAAATAAATTTGAAGAGAATTAGTGAGATATGAAACAACTAAAGTAACGTGTTTTCTAAGACATTTTCATCATCCAGATATATGAATTCATCCTTTTGTATGTGGAGAGTAAGTCATTATATAAAAGTCACTACAGATCTAGTGTGAATTACGTTATTTGATATATTGGTTTAAAGTAAAAAGAAAAGTCTTTTTAATAATATTCTTTACAGTCGAAGGTAATAAAACCCAACCTCAGGTCACTGTTAATCTCGATGGAGTTGGTCTGCTAAAGTTAATGGCACTGTTCTTTTCAATTTAAAATTAATAGTGCCATGAATACGATGAAAATACATAGTGCTATACTATATATATAATATATATAATAATATATAATATAATATAATATATATAATAATAACTTTAACTTATATTCACAAACAGAAAATTAACTTTTATGTTGTAAAGAGGAAAAATTTATATTAAAACTAATGTCTAAACTCTAAAATAAATAAATTTTGGATTTTCCCAAGGAATTAAAAGCAATATAGATTAATTATATTATAATAATTAACTAATTGAATAGGGAAAACTGAAAGGGGATACACTATTTTTGTGTATATTGCCCCTCAGTGCTATAAGATGAGGCATAGTGTCGCATGTACAATACATTGTATATGGTGTAGATGCAAATACGTTGCATCATGACTGTACAAGACGGAAAGTCATTGCAACTATTTGTCATAAAGAGTAGACAAATGCACAAACTAACTGTTATTTAGAAGTATAGGCATTCCTACAGTGATAAACAATGGATTGCTAAATCATTTTTCTTAGAAAGAATCAAAAAAAGCAGAAAAAAGTAAGATTATATATTATATAATATATTATATATATAAATATATATATATATAACTATATATATATATATAATATATATAATATAATATAATTAATTAATATATATATATATATATATATAAATATATATATATATATACAGTAGTATATATTAATATATATATATAATATATATATTATATATATATATTATAAATATAATATAGAAATAATAATATATATATTATATATATATATATAATTATATATTATATATATTATATATATATATAATTATATATACATATATATATATATATAATATTATATATATATATATATATATAATATATGATATATATATATATATATAAAAATATATTATATATATACTATATATTATTATATATATACATATATATTATATATATAAATAAATATATAATATAATTATATATATATAGATATATAATAAATCATATATATAATATAGTATTTATAGATATATATAGTATAATTTAAAGTTATATAATTATAAAGATTTATTTAAAATATATAAACTATAAATATAATAGTATATAATGAAATATATATAAGTATATTTTATATATATTATATATAGATATAATAGTATTATATATATATTATACATAATATATATATATATAATATATATATAATATATATATATATATATTATAATATTTATATCATATATATATATATATATATATAAATAATATATATATATTAGATATTATATATATAATTATATATTACTATATATAATATTTATATTTATATAAAATAATAGTATAATAATAATAGTATATATATATATTATATAGTATATATATATAGTAATAATATATAGTTATATAATATAATGTATATATATATATATATATATATATAGGCATGATTATATAATATATATATATATAGTATATATATAGGCCTATAATATATCTATATATAATATTATATATATATATATATATATAATATTATATAGTATAATATATATATAATAATAATATATATATATATATATATATATATATATATATATATGTAAATATATAATATATATAATATATATATATATATATATATATAAGTATATTATATAGTATATATATATATATATATATATAATATATATATATATAATATATTATATAGTATATAATTATAATATTTAATATACATTAAATATAAACTTTCAAAAAAAAAGGGTGGGGGGAGTTTTCAGCCAAAAGCTTGCATTCATTGGAAATCGAATTATATTCTCCCCCATCACACCCGCACCCCCACCGCAAAATGGCCGCCATAACAAATCAACGATGCAGTTTTTCTTAACGTATTTTTTAAGTCTAATAAACTCTCCCTTTGTTACATATTTTATCCAAGGTTGTATGAAATAACTACAAGACTCTCGAACATAAAGCTCATCGAGATATATATTATAGGATATATATATATTATATATATATGATATATATTATATATTATCTATAACTATATATAATAGATAGTATAAGTATATAGTATATAATATATATATATATATATAATATAATAGTATATATATATATATATATATGAATGAATTCAACATCCCCTGTTATCCCAAGCTAATGGATTTAGTTCCCAAATTTCCTACTCAATGCATCTTACTATCAAGCGCTAACAGCAGTGCTATGGTGCCAGGAGCAACACTACTCATGACAACGTGGGTGGATAAAAAGTTAAATTATCCTAATCTCGATAATCTACACGCAAAAGAGTTATCGTATACAGTCATTACCGAGTCTTAACAACAGTATAATAATAATATATTATAAAATTTATTAGATTTTTTTATAAGAATTATTATTTGAATATTTTTAGTTTATTAAGAATTTTATAATTATATATATATATATATATATAGTAAAATATAGTTTATAACTGTATAAATATATATAAAATCTATATATAAATATTTATTTGGTAAAAGATATTAATATTATAATTATATATATATATATATATATATATAAGTATATATATATATTATATATTATATAATATATATTAACGTATATATATATATATAAATAATATATATATTATATATATATAATGTATAAAAGTATTAGATATATATATTATATAATATGTATATATATATATATAAATATAGTATATATATATATATAATATATAATAATATTATATATTATAATATATATATAATATATATATTATAATATAGTATATATATATATATCATATATATATATATATATATATAATATATATAATATAAATACTTTCAGAAAAGAGAAAAATTAATTCATTAATTAGTGATTTTAAAAAAAAAAAATCATTTTATTTACATAAAAAAATTCTTCATCTTGCTATCTAAATATTACATTAAAATGATAATAACTTTCCTTCTTTTATATTGTGTAGTTATGGTAAACACACGCTAATGGCAGTTCTGTTAGACTTTCTATTCCTGTAGAATTGAGGAAAAGTATCTTTCGATCCTTTTCAGAAGAAGAGAAATTATCTCTTTGAAGGCACGTTTAGAGATATGACATGCTAAAAATCCTAACAATTAAACAACGTGATTGTTAACTTACATAATCAAATTGATTACAAATTCTTAAAATTTTTAAAAGAGAATTATATATATTATCTCTACAGAAAACTTGCTCTAAAGCTTGTTGAAAAAGCATCAAGAAAGAAGCGTACATTGTCTATATATTTTCATCTTTACAATTGAATTTCACATGAGGCATTCTCATTTTTTCATTAAAAGAAAGAAGAAGTTCTGTTGCAACTTTCAAAATGTTTCTTCGATGTTTGCTGAAAATGTTTAAAAACCACACACTACACTTTTCAATATTGATGTAAGTAACAGTTGTTGTCACATAATTGAACTGCAATTGTATTCATAATGGAAGAGTAATAATGAGAGGGGGGTGGGGAAATCTTGGAATGGTCTCTCATATATTCAAAATTAAAGTTCTAATCAAATTTAGTTTACATTTTGTTCCAAAAGATTAGTTTTATTTTTTTTAAAGACAAGTTTTATTAGGTCTTGATCCATCAGCTAGCCTCTAAAGCCTCAATAAAGGCTTTAAGAAATTTTCTCTAGATGAGTAACAATCAATTTTTAGCTTTTTGTTCACCAACTTCTGTTTCGCCCATTCGTTCGTCTGGTTTGTCTATTTGTGTCTAAGAAATTATTGTGGAATAATAATAGTAGTCTGCCTTGCAATCTAAAATAGTACCGAGTTGCATTCGCGTACCAAAAAGTTTCTAATGTGTTGTGATAGCTTCACAGTGTTAATGAAGCAGATTAAACATTAATAACGCCAATGCGATATTGTCACCACTTAAAATCTTCTTAAAACCTTTCTTTTCATTTGCTTCTGCCGATCTATTCAGTATCATTGTCTACTCAGATAAGGTCGCATGTTATTCAGCGTCTAGTCATTGGCTCCGACATTGAGATTCTCTTTTAATGCATTCAATTTCAACAGCCATAGCAAACCTTCACTGACCACAAATGTTCCTCATTTCTAAGTTAATATATATTCTTAGATGATGATTGAATATTTTGTATGATAATGATCATTAATTACATATTTATTATTATTATTTATTATTATTAATTATTATATATTATTATATATCATTATTATAATATATTATTATTATAATTATTATAGTTATTATTATTAATTATTATTATGATTATTATATTGTATATTATTGTTATCTATTCGTTAATATTCATTGAGGTACGAACATGATATGTAGTTGATGGTGAGGAGAATTTATATTATATTATTATTAATTTTATTATATTATTATTATGTATTATTATTTTTATTATTATTATTATTATTATTATTATTATTATTATTATTATATTATTATTATTGATTATTATTATTATTATTATCTATTATTATTATTATGATATATTTATATTATTATTAATATTATTATTATAATTATTATTATTATTATTATATATTATTATTATTATTATTAATATTATGTGATTATTAATTATTAGTATTATATTATTATCTATATTATTTTATTAGTATTATTATCATGTATTATTATTATTATTATATTATTATTCATATTATTATTATTATTAGTAGTTATGTATTATTATTAGTTAAAATTAAGAGACTCAAGCCATTAAAAATTCTTGATGCTTAAATAATTTGCGGGGTAGGGGAGTGTTAACCCCCTGAATACTGCCCCCTGCTACGGCCTGCATTTAAATATATATATGTATATTATATAAATATATGGTAAACATATTATATACGTAATATATATATATAGTGATATAGTATACTATAGGATATATAATATATGGAATATTATAGATATATGTACGTAAGTACTATTATGATATAGTAGTAGCGGTGAATATAGTATATAGTATATATAATACATATATATATATTATCTGTACTCCAGTTGCCCTTAAAAAAATCAAATATTATATATATATATTATCTATTTTTTTACATATTTTTTATTTAAAAAAAATATCTAATGACGTACTTTTATTTTATGTATTTTTATTTCTTTACATTTTTTATTTTTTTGATATTTATATTTATCTTGCTAATATATTATATATAAATAAAAACTAAACTATAAATTATTATGAATTTTATATTTTCATTCCTCATACCAAACTATTGGCATTGTAACACTAAGTCCGTAATATTCTTTATGTTCTGTTTCAGTGTTTCAATTTTAAGATTTGAATCCCAGCAGATAGTGATGTAAGCAGTTAAAAATAAAAAAGTAGTGCCAAATGCAGACTAATATATTATTATTTGTTTTTGATAATGTAAACGTCTGATTACCATATGTATAGTACCAAACGCGTCAGTTGATTATCAGCCAATTTAGACCCCGCTTATAG
This sequence comes from Trachelipus rathkii, assembly GCA_015478945.1. NCBI lineage: Eukaryota > Metazoa > Arthropoda > Malacostraca > Isopoda > Trachelipodidae > Trachelipus > Trachelipus rathkii. The sequence continues at coordinate 12,710 of JABUQX010120972.1, read as the reverse complement.
AAAAGGACATGATCATGCTGCAGATGGCGCAAACGATATAAAGCAACAGAGGAGGGAGATTATTTTCTTTGAGGGAATGTGGACTGGGACTGTCTAAATAGGTCCATGCGTCATCTTTACTATCTGAATATATTATTATTATGTGGGTTGGACTGAGGAGATTCTAAAGATAAGTAGCACAATGTATATGTAGGATCAATTTTATTTATATATATATTTATTGGAATTTAACATTGTTGCCTCTTTTCATATTAAATTATTGATGAATTCTGATGTCCATAAGTAGATAAATTCTTAACTTAATAAGATACTAAGTCTTATTAATTTTTATATATGACTGATGAAGTAGAACAGCTCGATGTTCTCAATGCAAACTTTCACTTAATAAGATTTTTTAATTATTAAGATTATAGATTATTGGATTGACATGGTGACTAGTCTAGAAGTCTTAATTTAATTAGTTATTATAATTATTAGTTGACGTGAAAATTAACTAATGGACCATAGCTGACTCTTAATTATAATTTTAAAATGGCAGACTGGTAGCAGTCTAAAAAGAACCAACCATGCGGCTTCTTAATTATAGTATTATAAATTTCATTATATATTGATAATGATAAATTGATTTAGGTAAAACATTTTATACAAAAATAGTTTTCTTAAATTATATTTTAATATATATATTGACCGTGACAGTAGAGATTAGGCCCTAATATGCGAGTCATTCTGTTAAGTATGTTATACTAATATATTTGAGATTATTATTAAGGAGTGACTATTAAACTAATGTCTATTAGATAAGTATGCCAATCGACAGAGAGTTTCTAGTACATCTATTATGACTGTTTTATTGCCTGACTGGGACTAGTTAGTCAATAGGCATGCGCTCAATTAAATCTAGATATTATCTATATATTATATATTTAGTTGAATATTTGACATTCTTATTAGTTCTATATACCCGGAGCTTACTTATCTATTGTGAGTCAATAAATAAATTTATTTTATTTTACCCTAGGCGAGTGTGAATTAAATCCCATGCGGCTTCTATGTAATAATATTCTTATTTATTATTTATTAATTAGAGAAAAGCTGCGACTGATTTTGAAAGGCATATCTGTCAGCATACGTGTACTCTGATTACATTAACAATAATAATAATGCATCGTCAGATCAATTAGCCTGTATCAGAGTATGATATATAGATAAGACACTTGATTGACGTTGAAATACAGTTACCAAAAGCCTTATGAGAGAAATATTTTCTTCACTTAGTATGAGTATTTGATTATTGACATCTAGAGGGTGCTCTAATGCAGGAAAAGAAAAGACTTACTATGTAATTACTCATTATATTTAATTAAATTATAAAGCCTTTATATATTTGGTTATGAAATGTGACGGATATTCCATCTAAAGTAACAAAATTGAGAGCTCATAAATATATTAAAGTTACATACTCTCATAAGACTTCATATTTTATAACACAGAATTGATAATGCCTCCAGATTACTTAATTGGTTTATATTCGAGTTAATCACATGGGGACACTCTAGATGGTGATTAAAAGTAGTCCCCTCGAATTTGTCTCTTGTCTTCACTTGAGAGTCGTTATATAGAAATGGATACAAAATTATTCTAAAAGTATTATTACGAAGATTAATGGTATTTATAAGGTATGAATTATAGAATATATAAGTAGTCGAGAAACAAATATATAGTATATACTGTATATACTCAATATTATACTAATCATAATAGTTAACAAATAAGTACTGGTGAAAAATATTAAGTCTAAACCAATATTAGACGTAATAACTCTACACAAATGTATATAAATAGCGTAGTATATATATATATATTGAGACCTATATATTATTATTCTTAGAATATTAAATGTCAAAAGATAGTATGCATAGAGTAAAATATTAAAATAAAGTATTATTAAATTACGTAACTATATATAATATAAATATAAATAATATTATATTACAATAATTATAAAATAAATGAATATGTTATCAACATTAGGGCGAGCACCTTAAATATATTTGAATATTAATGATATATGTTAAATCTGTTTTTAACAAATGTTTCAAAATGAGTTCAACTTTTAACTTTCAAAAAATTTATTTTTTTCTATTTAATTAAAATATAAATAAATATTTATATCATAAGTTGTTCATTTCAATAAGATTTGACTATTTATTTTTAGAAATATATTCTTTTGTCTTCTTTTAATGAGTTTAGAATGCTTTGAATCTGTTGCTTTAATAGAAGACTAATTTTCAATTCCTATAATTATACTATAATTAAGATATAAATAATAATAATATATTAAATAAATTAAATTATTATATATAATAATATATAATAATATAAGAAAAATATATAATAAATAATATATAGTAATAATAATATATTTATTAAATAATATAATAATATATAATAATAATATATAATAATTATTCAACAATACGGTAGATATATGAAAATAATAAAATATTTATTTACATTTAACATGATAAATATATATCTATAACTATATATATATTTGTATTTAATTTACTTCAGTCATCTGATTAATTTACAAAATAAGTGATTAACTATCCTCCAAATTAAGCGATAACGTTAATTAGTGACGCTATTGTGCGCGCGCTGAGCGCGCGTACGTGTGTACTATATTTTACAATATGTGTGTGTATGTCGTGTGTGTGTGAATCATATATAAATATATATATGTTGTAGTTGTTATTTAGTAACGAATGTGTGTATATATATATGTATTGTATTATTGTGAGTGTGTGTGATGTGTATGTGTGGTAGATTATATAATAATATATTATATTATATATAAATAAATGAGACGATATGTGTTATAAATAGATTGATGATAGATATTATTCACTATATTTTTATTACCTATTTATTGATTCCTAGCATATCTATCGAAGTCATAACCTCTAAATAATACAACTCACATAAATATAAATAAATATATTAGCATATAAATATAATGTATGATATATATTAAGAATATTCACTAATAATAACTTTATAAAGATAACTTTATGAAATAAAGCCAATTATATTAACTCAATAAGGTAATTATTAACTTTAATAACATAATTAATATAATATATATTAATATAATTATACACCAAGGAATATTTATATTAATTTATAAACAATTTAAGTCACCATGGGAGTTAAGAGCTATCATATATAAATGTTGTATTATATATATATATATATAAGTATATAATATATATATATAATATATGTATATTATTAATAATTAATTAATAATATATATTAAATATATATGATAAAAAACAATTTTTCACTATAAATATTATAATATACTTAAATATATAATATATTACTAATATTTAATAAAACCTTTATACCAGATATTAAATGAATTTCTACGTTATTAAATATCCTATATATCCCCATGTTAATTTTTTTATATTATTATTTTTATAAATAGTTTTATAAATATATTAATGTGTAATATTTAAATGTTTAATTGACCAAAATTAAATTATATAAATTATATAAATAAATTAATTTTTCTTAATTATATGTACTCCAAATTATATATATATATAATATATATATAAATTCGCCCCTAGTCAAAATATCAAAAATCAAAAAAAATCAAAAAAAAATTAAAAAAAAAATATTAAAAAATGATGGATTTTTTCTAAAAGAAAGAAATAAAAAAAAAATCCCCAAACCTGCTTGCCTCTAATGTAAGAATGCCGAACACGTAAATAGTGACAATCCAATCGGAAAAAAAGGAAAGAGATTTAGATCAAAAATTAATTGTCGATTAATCTTATTAAAAGGAAATTTTAAAGAAGTGAAAGTAGGATATTTTGGATTTAATTTAAGAGTGAAGTACCACTTGTATTATGGTTCAAAAATTCTCTTCTGGAGGAGAATGAAGAGTGCCAGCGATTGAGGGAGGGATGATAACTACATCCATTTAAGATCTATGAGAGAGAGAGAGAGAGAAGAGAGAGAAGAGAGAGCAGAAGAGAGAAGAATAAAGAGTAAAATAATAATAAAGAGAAGAGAGATAAAAGAGAAGAAAGAAAGAAGAGATAAAAGAGAAAGTAATAGCAGAAGAGAGAGAGAGAGAGAAGATAGAGAGAGAGAGAGAGAGAAAAAAACATCTAAGATATTTGATACGTTCTCAATTAATGGAAGAGCAGCACATCTTTACAGTAAAACCAATCAAGGGTGTTTCAAAAAAGTTTTGGAGACGAGTGAGAAGCAATTAGATGCTTCCCGGGTAGATAATGAGTTAGAAAAAAAAATCTCTAAGAATATTAATGACACAAAAAATCTGAGTGTATGAGCTTTTTAAAATGTATTGTATTCTGTGAAAAAGTGTTTCGAGGAAATAGAAGAAAAAAAAATTCAATTTTGAGACGTTTTTTTCTAGATATATGTTAATATATATTATAATATATAAATAAGGTATATAATATACATAATATATATATAATATATATAATAAATAGATATATATATTAATATAATAAATTATATAATATTAATATATATATAAATATATTAATATATATACATAATATAATATAATATATAAACATAATACTATATATATATATATATATATATTATATAATTATATTATATAATATTATATAATATAATATAAAACTAACATATATATAAAATATAATCATATATCAATAATAATTATATAATAGATATTAATAATATATATATATATTAATATATAGTGATTAATTAGTATAGTTAGAGTGAGGTAAAATATTATAATGTGAGAGTTATTAGTTTTATTAAATAATAATGTATATATATTATTAAATATTATTAATAATATTAATTTGATATATATGATTATATTGCTTATATGTGTATATATTCTGGGTTAGTTTGGTTGGTAAATAATATAATTATTAGTTATATGGTAATATATAGATAAATATTTTCTTTAATATTGTAATATTTTGTGATACTATAAGCAAACCATAGTTTCATTATAGTAATTATATTGACATAACATATATATATAATATAATTATGTAGAGTATAGTATATAAGAGTAGTAGGATTTATATAATTATATAGTTATAATAATTAATATTATATAATAATATTAATTAAATATTTATATATACATTTATATAATATAGAATATATACTATATATATGATATATTAATTATATATATTATATATAATATATATATATACTATATATAGATATATATAATAAATATATATAATGATAAATTATATATATAATTAATATAGATATAATAAATATTAATTATATATATACCTCTGAAACTTAAAATAATAAAAAATAGCAATTTAACAAGAAAAAGCAACAGAAAATAATCTGAGCAGCTGCTCAAGGATAATAAAGTTTTCATCTGTAGTTGAGACCAAAAGGAGGTAGTAATTTCAATCTTGTTTCATAGCGAAATAAATAATTATGACATTAAGAATTTCATTAAGTATATAATAATTCATACAACTATAATAACAATCTTAATCCTAATTCTAGTTTTATTTCCTAATTAAATATAATAATGATAAAGTATCTTACTAAGATAGTAAATAATTTATATACAAATAATTGAGATACAAAATGAAAAGTAAAACTAATAAATTACATAATCCAAAAAAAAATAAATATATATGAAAAAACATAATAATAACAATGTAATCAATGTAATTAGTAAGTAGTAATAAAATAATAATAATAATAATAATAAATATATATAATAATAATAATAATAATAATAATTAAAAAATAATAATTAATAATAATAAAAGACCAAATAATAAAAATAAATAATAATAATTTAATAATAATAATTAATAAATAATGAATTAATAAAGTATAATAATAATAAATTTCATTGAATATTAATAATATGAAATAAATATACAACTAATATTTATATATTAATAATACTGATATAAATAATATTATAGTAATTAAAATATATATATATTTTATATGATTAAGATATGTAATATATAATAATTCATTGTAACTCCAATTTATTATGATATATATATAAATAGATATATTTAATATATATTAATAGTAATATAAGTATTAAATAAAATATATATAATTATTAGAAATTAATATATTATAAATAATTAACAATATTAAAATAATATTAGTATAATATAAATAGTAATATAATTATATATATATTAATATAATAATATAATAATATTAATATATATAATATATAATTATATATATATTATATATACTATAAATGAATATTATATATAAATTATATAATATATACTATATAGATAATATATATATTATAAGATATAATATAACTATATTATAGAATATATAAATATATATAATATATATATAATAATATTAGATTTAATATATATATAATATATACTATAATATATTATTATATATAAATAATATAAAATATAATATATAATTATATAATATCATATATTTATATATACATAGTACATGTACATGTATATATATAGATTTTATGGAAAACTTTGATATATATTTAAAATTACTAAAGAAACTTTTTGACTCTAGGAAAATGATTTTGTTATAATCGGTTTGGATAATTGAAACAAAGCTTTTATGGAATATATAGTTCCATAATAATAGTAAAGATAATAAAATATATGTTTAATAAGAATAGAATTCACAAACAGATTGATGGAGTTGCGATGGGAAGCCCATTGGGCCCGACCCTTTTATATAACCTGGTAACTTGAAAAATTATGGACATTTAAACTACAATTGCATAATTCATTAATTAAACTCTATGTTCCTTAGAAGATAATGTAGATGATTCATTCCTTCCTTGATCAGATCTTCTGAACATAGTAATAGTTAAAGAATATACTGAATTCCCATAACAGCCTACATTTTTATGATTTACAGTAATTCATAAACATGAAAAAGCAAAAAACTGCATTTAAATTGGATGTAAAAAAAATAATAAAAATGTCGATAACAAAGTTTAAAACTGCGAACGTAGGTAGAATATTCGTACAGGTAAGTACGGAACTCGACCGACCAGCACAATTTAATAACAAAATTTCTAAAGACTCATTTATCCAATATCATGATATTAAATAAATAAATTAAAAACAATGTCTTGAAAAATAGAGAACCAACCCGAGCATACCAAAATGTCTTAACCATCATACTACCAAATACTAGAACTACATGAACTGACTATTAAGAAACCCATAAATTTTGATAAAAAAATAATTGAAATTTTAATTTAAAATTAACAAAATTAATTTTAATACTACGACTAACGAAGACAAACAACTTCGACCACACATATATATTCAAGCTATAAAAGAATATCTAGCAGCAACAAAATAACAGCGTTTAAGAAGAACTCAACAGTTAACCGAAATTAAGCTAAAGAAGAATAACTCACATTTACCTGACCTAAACATCTTTCCCACAATTTAAAGTTATATAATTAAAAACAATAAAATTTTTCTTCTTTTGTTTCAAAGAACTTTAAAAGTAAAGCAAAATCTTGAATTTATTCTAAAACTATGAGAGAGGGCCAAATATCCCATAATGCAAATTATAGCTCGTGATCCTTTAACACTAGAAAGGACAAAGTTAAGCACTTGCCTCCCACACGCCAAGCACAATTCGCCTGAAGCACGAAGTGGAATCTACAAGTACAACTATTTAACTGAGAGAATATCTCAAACAGTCTTTCCAAACGCGCGTCTATAAGGCGGGCGCGGAATAACCTCCTAAGCTCAAATCCATACTGCGGCGTCTCCAAGATTGTCTACGCGATCCAAATAAACTAAGTAGCGTGCGATCACAAAGTTTCACAAGCTTTTAGACAAAATCGAAATAGAGCGTTAGTATTCTTCAGATATCAGTTCGAGTCCTCCACCACTATGATCATTGTGAACAATCCTCAACCCTACAACGCAAATGAAATCATACTCAATTTCACATAGAATAATTCAAAACACATACACTAATTATGTGAAAAGTGAATTTCTATTATATTCATGAAGAGGAACTCTAATCAATAAACATATGTACGATAAAATTTTATTACTTACCACAACAGTTAAAATCAGCACCTTCTCATCTTAATATACTTTTATATCATAATTAATCCTGTTCTTAACTTTTCTCCACTTTAAGAATCACACACTCTTCCCAAATATTGCTAATGCCAATTACAATAAAACTTCCTCCGTTAATCATTCCATCCTTGCAAAACATTGAAAATAATGCCTAATTCAAATACCTCACAAAAACTATTTCTTAAATTAAAAATTCATAACTCTAAAAAATATCTTAATATACGTTACTTAATTTATTACTGTTATAATCTACTTCATATAACTACCTATATATATATTCCCCTTAAGTCTCAAAATAAAACTAAACTTGTTTTAAATACTGACTAAATACTAAATTAAAATTTACCCCTCAATAATTAAGACGACGGAAATCTCACTAAAAATAATAAACTATAAACAAATCAAACAATAATATATATATAAACCTAACTCATATATAAAATATTTTATACTTTTTTTCTATTATAATAACATCTACTGAACATATAGACTCTACTATATAAATTAGTACAATATTTTATATATCTCTCCTTCAATATTCCTTCCTCCTCTTTGCAATCTCCAAATTTCATATTGCAATTTTCTAACAAAAAAAAACTATATCAAGACTCCACCCTACAACACACATTTGAACCTCGTTCTACATTACCCTCTGACAAAACTTAACTTAAGTATACACAGTAATATAAATTTCTAAATATATAAATATAAGAAAAAAAATAATAACAATTCTAAAATAATAATAAAGCACAAAAACTTTACGTAATAATATATCTAAATAATATATATATATTATAATCACAATAAATTAATAATAGAAAAGGTCAATTTTAATACCAACAAAATTTCAAAAAACTAATATATATTAATAACTTGTTACTTTTGAATAAATTGGCTGATTTTAGCTTATACGGATTTAGATATGTCCTATATTATATACATCACATTACTATTTAATAAATACTAGTCATTGTAAATAATATAATCGACCCACACAAACGATTACAACATTATATAACTAATTATATATACAGGCATAAATATCAAAACTAACAAAAAATAAACTACAAAATTTTGTAGGTAAAAAAACAATGTCACATATACCTATTAACTATATATAATCTAATATAAAAAAACTCCGCTCACAAATCCTGGTTACAAAATTCCTACTTTTAAGAACTAAATACACAAAATATATATATCACTATAGTGAACACGTATGAAACCCCCAATAATCACTAGATCAATATATATCCAATCTGTCTAAAATAAACCCTCCATCACCCGACTGTCATTCAAATTGCTCGCATCTCACAGACGTGTATTAACGGACACAGATCTGCTCCGTTGTTCAAACCATGATCTTTCAATTTTACAAATCAGTTTCTAATATATCATCTTACGGTCATCACAGCCTCAATTAAAAAATGAAATAAATATATTAACCCGCCAAACCGTATGATGAAAATTATTCCTAGTTCACTATCCCGTAAATGAGTAAATTACTCATTAATTTCTAACTATATCACTTATATGATAATCGGTACTTCATTATAACCTACTAACTTCTACTTATTCCTCACATTATACTTAACTAGTACATTTTCACTAATATATTTCTACTTTATACTCATACGTTTAAAGGAACTCCGAAAATAAAATAGAATTTTATCATCTTCATCACAAACAAATCTTACCCTAGTATATATAAATAATTTGCTCTTCACGTAGTCCGACTAAAACAGTGTTCCCTTCTATTTAATGAGGAGCCGCTATAGTATTCTCCGAGTTGGAAAACCTTACTAAACTGTTCCACCTGGGGAGTGGAGTCGGTTGCGGTTTGATTGGTGAAATTATAAGCATATTTAGAATAGAGCAGCTTAATCTATGGTGAAAACATCCGAGTCACCAGTAACATTGACATTTCAGCATAATGAAGGTTCTTGACGTATCAGTATTCTATATTGAGCATCTACACAGATAGGATTGTGATATGTCATTGATAGTTATAAAAATCACTATTGATTTGTGATATCCTAATAGATCGTGAAGTTAATTGTGCCTCTCGATTTTAATCAATTAGAGAGTATGAGATTTTAGCATCTATTCTGATGAGATGGATGTTTTAGACTTATGAAAGTATATTTCTGGGTTGTGATAAGTAATTTACTAATATTAAGTGTATCAGTAAAGTGTATGCATTGAGAGAATACAGTCTATTAACGGGCGATAAAGATGTGTTGTTATTATTTCTAAAATGTAAGTCGCCTGTTTTAGAGTATCAGTCGGAGATTATATAATACAGATGACGTAGTGAATATCATCCATTTGATGTTTATGAATTTCTTTTATAGTATAAAGTTGTATAAAGAAAATTGTCAAATGGTATTATGATTCTCACGAAATTTATATGCTTTGAAACTCATTATGTATTTAATCAAAACATTTAATAAATCTTCTTATGATGCAGACATTCGTATTTATTCCCAAAATCTTTGTTATTGAAGGCATTCCTGGCTTTATATTTATACTGTTAATTATATGCTTACACCATCTTCACGCATTTGTAATCTTGTTAATATATAATATTCAATATATATAAGTTAGGTGAGTGATTAGAGGAATCATAATCACTTTGATCATAAGAGTTATTTATAGTCTTGAGAATTGTTATTTAGTAAGTAGCGACTAAATACGTAGTTTTTCTAATGTATAAGTTGAAGCTGGTTCCGATATAGAACTACGTTATGGTCATTTTATAATTTTATATTGTTTAATTCTGTACTATAAAATATTAATATAGTTATAGAATTGTTTCCTTTATTAAGTCTTAATTTCAAGTGATTCGTAAAGTGTAATATTAATTTCGTAATATAATTTAATGATAATTTGCTAAAATTAACGGTGATGGTATATATATTTAATATGTTACTGTTATGGTGATAATAAATGATAGTGATAGTAATGTTAGTGATGCATGATAAAATTATATAATAAGATATTAATATATATATTTAGTATAATATAATAATATAATGATATATTATTATATATATAATAATATAATAAATATATACTATATATAAATTATATATATATATAATAGTTTATTAATAATATTATTATATATATATATATAATATATATATTATATATATAAATAGTAAATATAATATATATATTAAAAATAATAATAAATATAAATAAAATAATAATTAATATAATTATATTATATTAAATATAATTATAATATTTATAATTAGTATAATTATAAATATTAAATATACATTAATTATATTTATATATTATATATATTACTATATATTAATAATAAATTATTATATATATATTTTATAATTAATTATAATTAATTAATAAATATATTATATTTAATATAAATTTATATTTGAATTATATAAATATATGTAATTTAATTTATTAATAAATATTTATATATATAATATTAATATAATATAAATAATTATAACATATATTAATTATATATCTATTTATATATATATATATAGTATAATATATAGATATTAATATAATTATATATATTAATTATATATAATAATTAATATTTAATAAAATTAATATATCATAATATATATAAATATAATTATTAATAAACTATTAATATATATTCTTTCAACAAACACATATATACATAAATTCATTCATATGACGGTATATTTAAATATTTAAAGTATATATTAAATATAATATATATGATATACTAAGTATTATATATAATAACTAAAATAAATTAAAATAAATATCATTATTATATAAATATTATAATAAATACTTATTATTATATCATAATATATATAATAATATTTAATAATAATATATAATAATAAAATTAATATATATATAATATATATATAATATATTATATATATATATATAATTATATTGAAAATATAACAATATTATGTAATTTTTCATTTATTATAACTAATTAAATATAATGGTATTCTGATCCAGAGTTGGAATATTTTAAAATGACAAGAGCTGACAAAAAGATTATAACAAATAATATATATATAAATATCATATATATACTTAATATATTATATAATTAATATATATATAAAAATTATATATATATATATATATATATATTATATATATATATTATAAAATAATAATTAATGGTAATATATATATAAGATATATATACTATTATTATATTAAATATATATATATATATTAATATATAATATAATATATATATATATAATTATAATGTATATATAATTAATAATATTCTATATTAAATTAGTCTTATTTTTAATTAATTTATTAAAAGTTACTAGTGTTATCCTATTCATATGATTGATTTTTTAGAATGTATACTATAATTTAATATTAAATTATATATATATTATAATTATATATTATATTATTAAATATATATAATATATTTAATAATAATATTATTATTTTATATTATAATATAATAATATATAGAATAAAAGATTAATATAATTTATATTAATTAATATAATACTATTATAATATAATATATATAAGTATTAATTAATA